>KK114033.1:0-65385 GCA_000611955.2 Stegodyphus mimosarum | reverse complement strand
GTTCTACTAGGGAAAGTTAGAGAGTCTGGAAAATTAAAATCTCTGTGCGTGATTGTAACGCAAGCTTCGGCTTAGGATTTATTGCTAGTTAGACGTGGCTTTACAGCTTGCTGCCACTAAACTCTTCTACGCGCTGTAGGATACAGGATTGTAAGAGATCTGTATTTTGATTCCACTTCTTGTTAACATTTTAATTCTTGAGTTTTGATTCTACTGTTCCATTTACCGCCCAAGCAGAGGCGTGTTATGTTAGAGTCAAGTTGACGCATTGTAAATAATTTAAAGAGTTTAATAAAGAGTAGTTTTAACCTTTCTTCGGTACAATCACAATTTCTCCAGATTCTATACAAGAGATAGACAGTAGAACGTTTCACGGTAAATATAAAGAAATAAAAACGTACGAAATATTTAGTTCGCTTACAAAAGACACTGTAATGCAACTAAAATTTGTAACAATAAATAACAGTAAATTTATATGAAAAAATAGCAAAGAAAAAAACCGGACACAATCCCAACCTGATTAAATGGCTTTAAAAGCTTTTCGTAAAGTTTTCAGGGCTGCTATTTTCCATTCCTCTTCCAGTACATTCCAGATTCCATCCACTCTGATGGGTTTGCGCTTAGAAAGTGCAGAACTTGACACGAATACGTTGAAAAGGTATATATGTGATACTTGTATCAGTTTTCATTTGTTCAAAGAATACAGGGGTCTTTTTCATGGTATCACTTGCTCTTTTGCCTTGACAAAGTTTCACTGTATGAAAGTCATTGGGATAATGAAATGGACTTCTGCTTAAATATGGCCGTAAAATGTTCTAACATTACGTTAAGTTGATTTTAACCCTTTTTTTCCATTTCTTATTTTTAATTTTCCGTTGCAAGAGAATCCTGCTGCAATCATAAATCCCTTACTGAAACATTTTTCTCGTTGACGGAAGCAGGTTTATACAATTTTTTCTTCATTTCTTATAATAAACAGACCCTTTTTTGTTGCAGTCATTTAGGTAAACCTATGATTCATCAACATTGATATGTGTTTTCATTTATCCCCTGCTAAATAGTTTTTCATGCATCGTTTCAAAATTGTTCTGCGTTGAGCCACACGCCTCATCAAAAGCTTTTTAGCTTTTTTAAGTTGTAATCTTCGTTTATTATTTTCATTTATTGTTGCTTCAGCTAAGTATTAACTTTAAAGACTCTGTAGTTGAATTCTGCATCGGCGGCTTTTCTCTTATTACGAAGGATAAACTTTAGAAACATTATTAACAGTACTACCTTTTTTTTGGTGTTCGTCTGGAGTCTTCTTTCCATGTAGAAGTAATGACTGACGCGTTTTCTCTTTCCGATTAATAATGTTGCTTATTTTGCACTTCAAATTTTAAAACCATGCATTTCACAATGTTTTTGAATTATATAATTGGAATATCTCTCTTCAGGAAACACAAAAACATATCCTTTAATCCACAGCTTGTTTATATGCGACATTTTGAAAGAAAAATAAATTTAAAAATAGCAGACGATATTTCTCAGTTCAAATAATATGCTGTATTGTCAGAAATTTTTATTCGCTTTTTTAAATTTATTTATCGAAATCATTCAAACATTGTGTAAACATCGTAAATATTTTTGTGACATAGAATGTACCTTATGATCATTTGATTTCATAAAACTTTTGGGTATCACTTTCTAGACGGATTTCAGAAACTGGTTTTGATAATTCCTTCATAATGGTAAATATAACGCTGGGAAACCCAGACTGATCTACATCCAAGGTAAGCCTTGTCTTATTTGATACCTTTGATTTGTAGAAATAGAAGTAACCATCTGAAGACTAAGTCCAGACACGCTACAATCTGATGGAGCAAAATACCCGCAAAGAAACTAAAAACACCGGTGAAAGGCTAACGGAAAAAGATGGTGAAATGATGGTATAGCTGAGCGTGATTTTGAATGGCCGCGTTGAACTACACACATCTACCAGGGCAACTATGAATTCTAAAATTTGACCGAGATGAAGTTCTTGATCCTTAAGACAAATTATTTAGAGGTGCAATTGGTAATAACGTTCAGTCAAAGTACGATAAGGCTGATTCTCATGTGGCTGCGCTGGTGATCGTTTATCTTGAAATTGAAGGAATCCAGCAAATGGAGCAATGTGCATATTTTACGGATTTAAATCCAATAGAACATATGCGGGAAGCATTTGGAAGCGAATTTTAATCACTGTAGCCCTCGCCTAGCATTCTCCAGGATTTCACACGTGAATACGCTCTGTTACTGCAGGAACTCATGGGCAATCTAAATCATTATAGACATGAATCACGTCACTGTAGAGTTTGAATCGTAGAAAACACTAAAGAGGTTGAATTTCGGTCAGAGGTGATCACACACATTATTCAGGCTTTTTATGTGCCTCTAAAAGGTTTTTAGTATAAATATTTCCTTACTCCATATTTTATGTAATATTTCTTATGTTCTTATTTAATTTTGTTTCGAAAATGGGCAATTCTGAGTTTAAGACATGTCAGGCAAGCGAAATTAAAGATTAACTGCAAGTTGCTCTTAGCTGCAACATCCTTCAATTTAGGTGAGTTTTCATAGTTTTCATTTAATTTTTCTGGCCAAATTAAATAAACAATTAGCTCAAGCCATTCTGAAAAATCTAACCAAAATTGTTATGTCCGTTTGCCAACAAAATAGATTTTAATTAATTTGCAATAAAAATTAATTCAAATTAACACACGTGTAGAATCGTGTTCTCTTTAGCCACATAACCTCTACTAGATCCTACTAAGGACGTGGTGACTTTTCGCACGGGCGTAAAGGAAACCAGCACAGAAGAAGGGTAAAAATAACCCTTTATTATAAGTCAAACTCTGAACAGAAAAAGGCTCGTACTTCGTGCTTACAATAACACCGACAACTTGAGGTGGAATTTAAGAATCATTACACAATAAAATTCGAAGCTAAAGAGTATTAACACTTTAAGTTAAGGCTAACTAGGTTGACTCAACAACCTAATCGGCTTGATAAATATTGGCCAAAAAGGCGTATCAGTAACTCCGCGTAACATCAAGTTAAGACTCGCAACGTGCGCTGGCTAGCGAAAACACGCTCTGAATAAACTTCAAGATTCACCCGTTTAAATATTCACATTACTTAAATTTAAATTTGCTCCTGGCAAGGGAAAGTTCAGGAGTTCAGAAAAGATATAAAAAATTTGAATAATTGAACCAAGGGAAGGAAGCCATACTCGTGTTGTTAAAACAAGTGTCGATAATTTATTTGAACAAGGAAAACATTAGAAGCTAAACAAAATGTGAGAAAACTAAGCACAATAATTTAAGCTAGTGTATAAATTAGTTTACTTTTTTAACGCACAGTATCAAGAATTAAACTTCTTATAATTCAAATGCAAAGTTTAAGATTTTCACTTATCTCAAAATTTTATGTACTTTGTTTCAGAAATTAAATATAAATATACCGGGCAGTTAAGAGACGTTCTGAAATACTGATTTTACGCAGAATGAAGTAGCAATTTACAAACATAATTAAGAAACAAAATGGTAAACTCTCTTAAATATGCGAATTCTGGTTGGAGAATAATACATCTTAACATTGGATCTGTTATTATCACTTTATAAGGTATTTCTCCCGCCTTCTTCACATGCCTTCGTGGTGCAGTGGTCAGCACGATCGGCGCGTATTCGAGTCCCGGCGAGGGCATTGCACATTTTTCCACGTCTCCCAGCTTCTAAATAATCCTAATGTCTCTGCAGTGGCGCTCGAACTAAAAAAAGTGGTGAATGATGATTCTCCACCACCAGGATTTGGCCACTGAGTCTCCTAATCCCCAGTCGCCGTTTTGAAAGAGGGAGCGTATAAGGTATTTCTCCCGTCTACTTAGCATGCCTTCGTGGTGTAATAGTCAGCAGGCTCGGCGCGTACTCGAGAGGTCCATGGTTCGAGTCCCGGTGAGGGCATTCGTCATTTTTCATATCTCCTGCTTCGAAATAACCTAATGTCTCTACAGTGGCATGCCTTCGTGATGTAATAGTCAGCACACTCAGGGCGTATTCGAGATGTCCGCGGTTCCAGTCTCGGCAAGGGCATTGCTTATTTTTCCTCTCTCCTGCTTTACAAAATTACCTAATGTCTCTACAGTGGCGCTCAAAGTATGGTGAATGATGATTCTCCACCATTAGGATTTGGCGACTGGGTCCCCTAATCCCCAGTCGCCCTTTAAAAGGGGGAGTATATAAGGTATTTCTTCCGCCTTCTCAACATGCCTTCGTGGTGTAGTAGTCAGCACTCTCAACTCATACTCGAGAAACATAACTCTTTTTTCACATATCCTGGGTTGAAATGACCTAGTGTCTCTACAAAATACTAGATTATAATGCATTGAATTATAATTCTTAAGCACTGAATTTATAATGCAAGAAAAGGAAAGTTCGGCCTTTCCTTTCTTTTGCATTATTGTAGTTTCATGCATCTGAAACTCGAAAGGTTTCAGATTTTGATTTGTTTTCTTTTGTTCTTCTATTAATCTTATCTCTGTTTTCTCGTATTCTGAGAAATGTATCACAAAGCTTAAAGAAATAAGTGCAACATTAACTAAACAAAGCATAATATAACAGCAAATACGGAAAAGGAATGAGAAAAGGAAAGAAATGGAATGAAAAATATAAAAAGAAAATTGTAGTAATAAGTAAAATAAATTTTTTAAGAACATAGAAACTAAAATTGAAAACAAAATTCCGGTAAGAAGAAGTGATCGAAGGAATTCATAAAAAATTCATGACCAAGATGCAGACAGATCCTTTACGTTGCCCTGAAATATGACAAGCAGAAGTATAATATGAATGACAACTTCATCATTGTTTGCGTTGCTGCACAGCGAGTTTGAAGTTAAGTCCAGGTCGCTTTAAATAATTCTGAAAATTGCTGTGTAGGTTTATAAAATTGTCTTGAATATTTCTACATTTTGCTTTCTATATATTTCCTTCTATAGTAATAAAAAAATCAATGTACCCGTGGCCTTTTTTTAAAACAAAGAGCAATATATTCGACGAACTGGATTTGTTAAATTTTCGAAATATAAATTTATACTTGTTCGCATCCACTTTGATATCGTTATAAAAGAAGCCGGTTGCAATTTTTTTCCAGATATAATAAAATCTTTAAGCTTAAAATAAAAATTTATTGGAGGAGCTTTACCTGGATTGCAAAGTAAAAGGTGATGCAAACTGCCAAACCTGTTCTTGGTAATCAGAATGCAAATGTCTTTTAGTTAGCAGAAATGTCCTACCGTGACAAGTGCCTTAACATAACGAAGTATAATTCTAATTGTATTAATTGCGTAATCTGTATTATCTGCGTCTACTCAGTGCTTTGAAACTAAAATGACTAAAAAATCACCAGAATGCAGCACTTTAGATTGGTAGAGAATGTGTTGAAAGCGTTATGTACTGCACGATATACAATAAAATATCTGTTAAACGAGAGAAATGAGATATCACTGATTTCCAAAAAGAGTTTTTTTGGGGGGGGGATAACAATGAATATCTATTTTTAGAACTCGCCTGTTCATGATTTGTGTTGCCACCTGTAGAGCGAAAACCTTTGGTCGTGTTTTTTACATATTGGTCACAATTGAATAAATAGTATCAAAAATCTGTAGTCATCAGTTTATTAAAATTAAAACACATACACATGATTTTACATTTCAGAAAAAAACTAAACGATACTTTAAAATTACCATATATCATGTTGTACGAAAACTGCGAATTTCTTACGATGACATAGTCGTCATAGTTTTAAAAATTCGCTGTGTATACGAAGTTGCATAGCATAATGCACTGTCATAGATGAACCTATCTCGGCAAATCTTATGAAAGTCTACAATCCTTGGTCACCTTCCTTTCACGTAACGTTTTTGCTCTGCTCGTCGTCTTCACCTCATCCTCTCCTTCTCATCATCACCTTTCTCCTTTCTTAGTACACGTCTGATTATTTCGTTTTCACTTTGACAGAGTGTGACTGAAACAAAATTGGCTACTTCCGCCCAAGTATGTACCTCCTCTTCATTAATACTACCTTCTCAGAACAAGTATATAAATCTAAGATGCTAGTTACAGGCGTCAGACTTGTTTCAAGACAGAGTCTTCTTCTTCTTCTCTCGACAGAATCTTCTTCTCTCGATTTGTCATATACGAACATGATCACAGGCCACAATGTACACCAACAGTGACGTAACGTAATATTCTTTAAATCTTTAAAAGCAAGTGCAAAAGTAAATCTGACATCTTGTAATGTCATTTGTTTCTGCAAATCGTGGATTCTACTTTCTAAGTTTACAAATCGAAGCTCAAAACAGGATCGGTAGTTAATCTTTATATTCTGGATAATTCCTTGGTTCGCTGGTTCGATAAAGCTTATTATACCGTCTAGAGACATAATATGAATGTTTTCTATGTTTAAGTCTTCAGATTGATAGCTTTAAATTGCTATATATATTTTTATCTCTTTAAGCTAAGTCTAAATTTAAATTTCGAATTTAAATTTAGACCTTCATTATTCAAGTTATTTTCATATTACCGGCTAATTGAGTGTCGATTACGAGAGACTTAACAGCACATAAGTAGAAACTGACATTTTCATTATTTTCAAGACGAAGTAAAATAAAACACTACACGCATATATAAGCCATTGCCTTTAGAGAGCAATAGAGTGGCATCAATTGCTTTCTCCCATTAATGAGATTTAATAACAACCGACTGATAGCTTAGATATGAAAAGCAATATTACTTATTTAAATAATACTTAAAACATTGACTCGAGAATATGATATTCATACAAGAGCCCAACGGAGCTATATTCATATTGAAACTTATTTGTTCTTCATTTTAACTAAAGTCTCAACTTCTGACGATGGAGTGAGTGTATCTTAGTTTTTGATCGTATGTTTGTTTCACTATTTTTCAACGTTTTTCTATATCGTATTTCAATGACATTTTACTACATATATTTATGTTCCCTAATAAATGTATTTTTATTAATTTCAAAATTTCTTTCAATATCCTGGAAATAAATAATATTTAAAATTTTCAAGATGTTTTCAATAATCTGTATACTGAAGGAAGTGAATCAAATACTCCAAATACCCCATATTTGATTATACATCGTGCAATTATCCGTGTTATTTTAACAACAAGTATAGCAATAAACTGATTATTATTTTCCAATATATAGTTAAAGGTACTTTAAACTTACTTTTCTTATTGTAATCACAATTTTGAATATTTTACTATTTAATGCTTTTTATGTGCATGATTGAGCTTTCATTAGAGTTATCCAATTATTCTACTATTCTGTATTAAGACATCGTTTACGAATTTAAAACACAAAAAGAAATTTAACTATCTTAAATGAGGTTTATATGTGCAGTACATGTTAAAATTTAATTAGCGCCAAGAAATTCCGGTAATGCATTCAAACACTCTGAAATTTAATTTATTTAAGTATTTAAGATTGTCTCCTAACAGAAAATTTAGCATTTTTATTACCTATATGCATGTGCAAACGAAATGCAACTGATTACAGAAAGCAGTTTTACTTTATATTTCTGAAAAGAAAAGGAGAATGTAATAAAGTAAGTTCTTATTGTGTTACTTGAAGGAATTTCTGATTAGGCAATCTATAAACATTTAACGTCACATATTGATTTAACAAATTGTATGATGAAAATTAAATTTCTTTTTGAAGACTAATAGTATCTGTAATTCAATTAAGACTGGTAAATATAGATAACTCAATTTATATTCGTGAGATAAAAGGTAATCGACTTAAAATATATTATTTTATTAAACTCTTATATTTAAGGGAAAAAAATTAATTGATTTCGATATAAATTTTTATATTACATATAATGCTTGAAATAATTGTAATTCAAAGTACCTTGAATAACTTATTATACTTCTCCAAGATTTATTTGCTTGAAACAAAATGTAAGGAGAATCGTGAACACGTAAAATGTAATATTATCGCAGTGAAGCAAAAATGAATATTGTGACCAGATTAACATAAGAAGAATGGTACTCATAATTTGTAACCCTCGAAAAAATTGTACACAAATTTATAAGAAAACGTCAAGTTAAAAGGCTATAGACATTCCCTTGTCATTAAAAAGGAAATCACAAATTAAATCTAAATTTAAAAAAAAAACCTGTTTCAAATGTTTGATAAGATCAGTAAAAGAAAAAATCAATCAAAATCTTGTTAAATATGAAAGAGAAGTTATAAAAACTTTCATCTTGTAATAAATTTCATTAAATAGATGCATAGCATAGCTTTTCTTCAGTATCAGGAGTTGAAACTGAGACTTTAACAACTGCGTAAAAGTACGACACAATCCATTACATCACACCGTTATATCATTGAAGCCAATGATAGAGCTTTCCCAAGTTCTAACTGAATTTTATATTCAGAATATGCTTTTCCGCCCTCTGTTTGGGACCGGCTCAGCATCGAAAAGCTCTGATAAAGAACGGCGGCATTAATTTTAGTATTTTCAGTTGGGCACCATTGCGGAAATATGCTTTAACTAGAAATTGGATTATGGATCTCTCCTTCTAAAATAAGCACACTTTTAGTGCATCTTTGAAGCTTTTGATAACTCCTCCTCCTAAATTTTCACTTTAATTTTGTAAACAGAGCGTGTCATTATACTTTGCATGCCACTTGCATATCTCAGCTGGCTATCTGTCAACACTTTTTATGTCAAGATCTGTATTTTGAAGATATGTTATAATATTTCATGGTTATAAGTTTCTCGTTTGAGTTTCAAAGTAAAAGGACTCATCAGCCAGAAGAAAATGCTTTACTGTATTCCACTGGATATACAAAAGCTGCTTGTATCTTTTTTAGACGATATTTATTGTATTTACAAATATATTTTACCTAAACCTTTTGCGTATTAAATGTTTCATTTGATAAATCTTAATCTTCATTATCTTTCTACACCGCACTTTCCAAGACAATAAAGCTTTCTTTAGTATCGAAAGCGATATTTTATCCCATTCTTCTCGAACAATTTTTCAGAGTTCAAGGAAGATTGTAGGTTGACGTTCGGATAATTTGCTTTTTAAAAGTCCAAAAACGTTAACATCTGTGGATCAGGATTTACGTCCAAAAACGTAAACATCAGGAGATTTAAGAGGGTTATGAGTTAAGGGTATGGCCCCGATACCCGTGTCTTTTTCCATTTTATTCAGGAAATTCACGGTAGATTTTGACGTGCGGCTGCTTGTTTGGTCTTGATGAAATTCTACTGATGGATGGCGCTGTTGGTAAAGAGAAGGCATTTCATATTTGAGAATAAGGTATAAAATATGTTTCTGATAATATGTGGAGTTGGCCTTAACAGTTTTCTGCACTACCTTTAATTTTTATTTACTATTGTATTAAGAACCAGCAACAATCATAAATCCGTTTGAAAAACTTTCTTTAAATTCTTTGAGCATGTTCTAAGATTTTTTCTTTTCTTTGATGACAATAAATGGATCTCCTTTTATTGCGGTCATTTAAATATATCCAAAATTCACCTATTGTGACACTAGTTTTACACTTTTTGTTCAAATACGTGTTTCTCATAGAGAATTTTGCAGCGCGTTCTGTTTTCGGCGATATGCGTGAAGAAAGACGATGCAAATTGAGTTTTTTCACCTTTTTTAAGATTCAATTCAGTATTCAACACTGAACCTTTTAATGATTATGCAACTATCCCTTGACTTTGAGGATTTTCCTTTAGCATTAAAGTTTAACATTTACCTTTGTATTCCCCTTTTTTCCTTGGATATGTATTTTGAACAATTTTTCTCTTTAAAGCCAAACTTTGATATTTTTTGATATTTTGATATTTTCCCCTTTCTTATTGATAATATTATCTATCGTTGCTTTAGATACGAGAAAAGCATGACTTTCACAGCAATTTTTAATAAGTACATACGAATAATTTTCTTCGAAAGGAGCACAAATAATGCTTTCCACCCATTGCTTCTTCCAAAGCACCATTTTGCATAAAAATAAAACTTAAGCAGCAGATGATAATTTATAAGTTAAAAAATATAGTTGCAATTAGAAAACATTTTTACAAGCATGCGATTTTTATAGCAAAGTCGTCTAAAAAGTGGGCGAACAGTCTTAGCATGTCACTTGGCTCTCAGGAACGCAGTGTATTGGTAGTATGAAAATTTGTTACTATAAGAACTACAGAGCAAAGTCCATAAAATGTTTTAGAATAGTCTATTTTTATTAGTATGAATTAAGATATTGCTTTTAGAGTTTAAATAAACAGAAAAGAGTGAATACTTTATAAAGTTAGACACTGTAAAAAGATGCTGACATGAAAATTTCGTCTATAAATATTTTAGTAACACCAAAATGAAGAGGAAAATAACAAGCTCCATTCCCAATCTGGGATAATTTTTTTAATGAAGTTTGAAGGCATAATTTTTATTAAATATTAACGTATAGCAATTCCTCTTTTTTTAGTTCTTTTGATGCATACTTATAGTGTTTTTATTATAAGTCTTTAAAATGCACAGTAGCAAAAATTTTATTCAGAATTCATTTTACTTTATTTTAGAATCATTTTTCATATATATATATATATATTCATCAAGCAATATTATTTAATTTTGTGATTTTGATAATCAAATAATTTTTACGGTGCAAATAGAAAATAATCCAATATCTTTGAACCTTCTGTCTCTTTAAGTCAATTCCAGTATTCAGAAAATACGCGACTTTCATTTTTTTCATAAAAATATTACATATGTTCCAAATAATGTTTTTTGTTCTGCGAATGAGTAGGGGAAACAAATGACTAGAAGAAAAGTAATTGCGTTTTTTCTCCATGAATAAAATAAAAATAAGAAATCTATAAAAATGAAAAATGCACTCGGAGAGCACGCTTAAGCTTCAGGCTATGTATTATTGATTAATCATAATGAGCTTATTCCTTTCTGTGTTGCGCATTCTGTTGAATTAAAAACTTACTTTGCAGTTACATTCAATAGCTTCCAATATAGGTTCGTTTTTGTATATTTGAAGTAGAGTTTTTAAGTACTTATCTGAAACAATTTTATAAGCAAAGTTATGAGCTTAAGCTGTAGAACTGCTTTTAATGCTTAAACAAACATTAGATGTGCCTGCTGTCTTCATAAAAAATTCTTACATACAAATGCAACATATAAAATAAGAAATGTGGCCAACTTAACGCTGTGATAAATAGTGATATAGAGTTATTGTACATCTTACGAAAATGCGCAACATTCAAATAAAGGATAAATTTACATATAATTCGTATCACAGGAGGAAACGTGATTTATTCCAGATCTTCTAATATCTCTTATATTTGTTTCATACATTGCTAATCAGAACGAGAAAGGACGTATCCGATCAAACAGAAAGTTTTATGGCGTTCATGACAAAACGTTCATATTATGAGAAACTAGCAATACAAAAAAAAAAGAAAATACGTCTGTTTATTTAAATAGAAAATACACAAATAATTAATAATTAAACTAAGCACAGAATATATAAATATTAACTTAAAAACTGTTAGTCATTACTCGTATTATCTTTCAGAATGTGTAAGGCTACAATTAAGGTTATTGTAGGATTTAAAGTATTGTCCTTATTTATTTATTTTAAATAATTACTTTATTAAATTTGAAATAATACAATGAATTTAATTAACTGGATTAAAATATTTTCTTTATCTTTTAAAATCACCTAGCTTTATGATTTAAAATAATTACCTTTGATGGATATTAAAGTGTACAAATATAGCTTGATTGTATATGGAACCTCTTTACCTTAGGTGAGAAAGCATCTAGATACGATTCTAATAGAAACCAATTTTTTTATCTTTTTTCGGATAAAAAATTCCCTTTTCAGCGAGTTAAGGTGAAAATTTCAACTATATTTGCGCACTGGAAAAGTTCCTGAGAGTAAATATACTCACTTCCAAAAGTTAAGCACGAAGTTGTAAAATGCAAAAAATCAACAAATACTGCTTTGATTGATAAGAAATTCGGCAGAAAAGTAGCATATATATTTATGCATAAAATAAAATCAATAATTATGTACAGAAATGGAACAAATATTAAATTTTTGTAAGTTATCAGATAATGACAAACTGAAGACTTAAGCAGAATTATGTATAAAGTGAAAATAAACAGCATAAAATGAAAAAAAGGACATTAATAGGGTATGTGATCACCCCTGATCTGTATACAAAGTTTACACCTTGTGACCATGCTTTCAATTAGGGGGTCAACCACCGCAGAATTAAGCAATCACCATTCTTCTTGTAGAGCAAATTCCAGCTCAATAAGAGTGGCTGGAGGTGGGAAACGTGAAGATACAGCACGGCCGAGGGCATCCCAAAGATTTTCAATGGGATATGCTGGCCACGCCATACGCGCAATCCCTTCACTCTCCAGGTAGTCATCGACGATGTCAGCTCTATGGGGACGTGCGTTATCGTCCATTAAAACAAAGGTAGGGCCAACTGCTTCAGCGTACAGTCTCACAATGGGTTCTAGGACTTCCTCTCGATACCGAACAGACGTCAAAGAAACCCGTTTAAAGATGTGCACGTCGGTGCGGTATCCTAATGAAATCCCTGCCCACACCATAATGCTTCCGCCTCGGAATGCGTGATGTTCGGTGATGTTTTGGGACTGAATGCGTGTTCGTTGTTCACGCCATATCCTTATACGCTTGTCATCTGTCTCCAGAGCAAGTCTTGACTCTTCAGTAAACATGCATTGCGCCAGTCAGACACATTCCAATTGGCATGTTCCCGGCACTACTGTAATCGTGCCCCTGTTGATTGGACGGATAGAGGAACACAAACTGGAGGTACCCGGGCGTACAGTCCACGCATATGCAATCTTCGGCGTACAGTAGCTGCAGATATCGCCTTACCAGTGGACCCGGTAAGCACAGATGTCACACGTGTGGAGGTCGCTCTGCAATTCCGCTTGGCTACAATGGCAATATATCGATCTTCCGCGGGGGCTGTAACTTGGACGACTGACTGCGGGCCTTCGGACAACTGTCTGTGTGGTTAGGAATTGTTTCCATAAACGTGAAATTACAGAATGATGAGCGCCAAAAAAACAAGAGCAACATCTGTCATGGACTGTCCTGCTTAAATGCGCCCCACAGCACACCAGCGCTCAGAATCTTCTATTCGTCTTCTGGAAGTCATAGAAACACGTATGTCTTGAAAACAAATTGTGCGAAAGTTTTAAAAACCTTCTATCAGCACTTACAATCAACTTCTGTAACCCTGCATAAAGCTGGCTTCTTATAACACTGCCTCTTTTGCATATTTCTTGACATGAAAGCGCGATTGGCTGTTACCTAACATATTTGCATACTTCCATCTACCTCTACAGCGAATTGCATCCTCCTCAATTCTAATTGGCTTCCAGAAATCAGCATTTTTCTCTACGTGTTTAACTTTTGGAAGTGAGTGTATTTCCCTTCGTGTTAGCGCAAAAAAGTGAAAAATTCTTCTTCCCCATTTTTCGGTATGCAAGCTGCCGATTAACAACATGGCAGCCTGTCATTAACCACTTCAAGCAAAGGTTGTATTTTCAAAGTTTTGATATACACTGCATAAATCGCAATAAATCGCATTTTTTGTCATTTTTGCAATTGATTATAAAGAGAACTGAAATAACCTTAGATGGAGAAGTATGTGAACTACAAATTAACCTGCAAGGAAGAAAATGTCGATGGAGAAGTTGCGCGCATGCTGGAATATTCCAGTATTTAAGTGAACTTTATTTTCATGTTGTTGTTTTATTTTTCAAATGAAACGGAATGTGACGCATTTAAGGGGTTAAACACTGAGAAATAATAATGTGAATGTTATTCATACATCAAATGAACAAGCATAATCTTTCCATTTCATTCAAACTGTTATTTTTCAAGTGAATGATTTATCATTTACATTTTGTGTAGCAATAAACTTGAGCATACCTCGAAAATGTGAAATTTATTTGCCATTTTAAAAGTTCCACACATGATTCGATTTTAAATTTTTTTACTAATGCTACTGTGGTTATGTAAAATGTATATTTCTCGCAAAAATATTCTAATATTATTTAGTCGCCAAAAAGGGTACGTTTTATATCTTTTTACGAAATAAGCATAATATGAGCACCGATTATTGAATTATTTAGTCTGGTAACAAGGAAACCAAGGACTAGTTTTGTATAAAATAGAGTATTTCGGGAAAATTCAGATGAGCGCAATTGCAAATATTAAAATAATTAAATAATTTGTTCAGTTTTATTACATCAACAATATTATATATTTATAATCAAACAATGTTATGCTCTTTTTAATTTTTACCATTATTAAAGATTAATTAAAGAAAATTCTAATTATTTTTCTTAAATTTCTTTTGAAAGTAGTATTTTGAATGTTTAAAATTATTTATGTAATAATAAATGTACTAATCGTGTGAATATTAGATAAAAATAAGAATAATTAATTTAAAATACACAAATAAATATTGCATGAAGTGAAACATTCTATGCTAGTTTCACACCCTACAGAACAGGTTGGTGTCCTTGATAGCATGTAAGGCGACCTATGTAAGGCGACCACGACCACCTTTACACAATATTGACATCATCTGGAATTTTGGTTAATCGTGCTAAAAAATCTTTACTGTTAAATTACTTCAACAGTTGTAATAATTTTTATACACATATGAATTCTGAAAAATTATTGAAAGGTTTAAAAAGCATTCAGAGACAAATTTTTTTAATTATAAGTTTTGTAAAGGGATATTAATAAAATTATAACGCTACATTTAAATATTGTAAAGTCATTAGGTTATTTCGAAGCAGGAGTCATGAAAAATGAGCAATACCCTCGCCGGGACTCGAACCTCGGACCTCTCGAATACGCGCCGAGTGTGTTGGCCATTACACCACAAAAGGCATGCCAAGAAGGCGGAAGAAATACCTTATTTACTCCCCCTCTTAAAGGGCGACTTCGGATTAGGAAATCCAATCGCTAAATCCTGCTGGTGGAGAATTATCGTCCACCAGCTTTTCTAGTTCGGGCTCCACTGTAGAGCACAATAGAATTTTTGGAGCAGGAGACCTGAAAAATGAGCAGTGTCCTCTCTGGGACTCGAACCTCAGACCTCTCGAATACGCGCCGAGTGTGCTGATCATTACACCACGAAGGCACACTAAGAAGGCGGGAGAAATACCTTATAATATTGTTCAAGTAATAGTTAAGTATATTTTCTTATCTTAACTGGAAATTAATGCAATTTTAGCATCACTTTGAAACATTGTTCAAAACATATTTGATTATTGCCTTCTTATGTTACTTGGTAATTAATTGTACTGCTGAAAACAGTTAAGTTTTCTGTACTGAATTTTACTTATGTTGACATTGTTAAGTATATAGTAAATAGAGTTGCTTGTAAGCATATGATTATATGTGCAAGTTATTTACTAAATTTGAGTTTTAGAGAGAATTATTTGCAGGAATTAGAAATTAGGTGTTTTTTAAGAAACGAGAGTAATATATGATCATAACTAGTAGAAAAAATTAAACCTCTGTGTAGTATTTAGGAATTTATAATTTCATTTTCATCCATTCTGTTTTAAATATACTACATATATTTATTTTTTATTGCTCTTATTTTAGCGTATTTTAAGTTGTATATTTCATTCATACCATTTATATTCAACTGGTAATTTTTACAAACTTATGCATCATAACAGTAGTGGAAAGAAACCTAAGGAAGAAAGATATCCTTATTTTATATATTTTGGTACAGAATTATCTTCAGAGTGCCGCATAAACTCCTTCGTTTCTAGGCACAGCTACCTAGGCACGCCTGTGCTTTGAGCTTGTCACTTATTTCTATTTATTAATTCTTCTATCTTTTTCTGTTTTCTGTTCAAAAAGTAGAATATGCTAGGAAAAGTAATTTCACTTCGAAGTTTTAGACTATATTTTTATACACTTTAGTTAACGAAGAATAGTTTGGCTTTGAAAAGTAGAATTGATTAGTAAACCCTCAACATTTTTAAGTTTAGAACTTTGTTAGACGACTTTTTCTGAAGGTTGAAATCCCATGTAGCATTAGAAGGAAAAGAAAACATCGTAAAACCTTGTACAGTTGGTATATTTGCTGCCCTTTTTTCAGTCGGATGACACGGAAGCAAAGAATAGCAATAATATTTTATTCTATTTATTGTTTCTTGGGAATAATAGCAGCAGAAAAATTTCAAATATTGTGTAAAGTAAACGGGCATCAAACATTAACAAGATGAAATGATTTTTGCAGCTAAGGGCGATTTCTGATGTTCGAGAATTGGGATGAAAAGTCGTTATTTGTTTCTTCTAGTGATAGCTTTTGATCTTTTAGTGATCTACAAAAATACTCTACTACATTGTCGTGGAAGATTTTAAAAAAAGAATTACATGTTCCCATTTTGTCCCTCACACACTGACCACAGAGCAAAAAGAAGACCTAATTCCTCGGCCAGAGAATCTTTGGTGTCAATAAGTTCGAGTAAAGATACATTTATTGAAAGTTTTGATTCAAAATAGTTAATATATGCAAGTAATCTGTTCCTCAGAGTCTGATGGTAACTCCATATTTTGTAGAAACATAAAAGATAGGCTTCTCAAAAGAATTCAACGCGTTTTTCCTGAAACCTTTCAATGGAATAACTGGTTTCGGTTGCAAGATTATAAGCCGTCACACAATTCCATTCCCGTCAAATAGCTTCTAGCAAAGAAAAGTATTCCTTTTCTGGACCCACCCTAGTATTCACCAGATTGGGAACCTGGAAACTACTTTTTTCCCTCAAATGAAGTATTACCCAAAAGTCCAACTGTTTAATACTACTGCAGAGATTCAGAAAACCGTAGCGAGAAAATTAAGCAGCATTCAGAACGATTAGTTTTACTAAGATATTAGGCAGATGTATGAATGTACTTGCATTGTATACATTTAGAAGGATTTTACATTGAAGATGAAGAAGTAAAAATATTGTTTTTTTTTTTACTTTCTGTTTTGCACGAACTTAGTCCTAGAATGTTGTAGACGAAATGTTTACATAGAATGTTAAACAGTTAAAAATACTCAAGTAAGTATAGAAAATATACCTGATCTTAATGACATTGTGAAATAGGTTCAGAATTAAATGAAAAAAATGCTATTTTTTCTTAATTCCTCTCTTTATCATCATGTGTATAGAGGGTGGAACAAAATATTTGTCATTCAAATCAAAAGGTGTTGTCACTATGTTTTATATACACTCATGTCCAAAATTATCTTTACATAGCCAAAAATGATGATATTCAATGAAATATCGAATCAATGTGATCCGTATTTACAGGGAATGTGTGAAAACCAAGCCTAATTAGCATTATCCAATCAAAAGTAATCAAACGGTTTGTGATATGCAAATCTAGGCGTTACGTCATCCAAGGATGAATCAAGCGCTTTGCGCAAACTGAATATTTGAGTGAATTTCTGCAACATAGCGTTTGATTTCAGTGTGTAGGGACTCAAAGCGGTTTGTTATGGCTTCGAAGTATCATTTGGATGATTCTGTAAAGTGGCGAATTATCGGCCGTTTAGAAGCAGGTCAGTCAATCATGGAAACAGCCACATGTCTGAATATTTCAAGACAGACAGTCTCTAAGCTATGGAAACAGTTTCAAAATGATGGAAGTGTTGTAAGGAGGTCTGGACAAGGTCGGAAACGAATGACAACTGCTTCTGAAGATCGGTATCTGGCATTAACTGCCCGTCGTAACAGAAAGGCTACTGCTCGCCAGTTAAGTTCAGAGCTTGCAGCCGCCACTGGAACTGTTGCATCACGGCAAACAATATACAGAAGGCTTAATGAAAAAGGCCTTTATGCCAGAAAGCCAAGGGTATGTGTTTTACTGTCTTCACAGAAAAAGAGGGATCGCTTTAATTGGTGTAAAGAACATCAAAACTGGACTGAACATCAATGGTCCCATGTTCTCTTTACTGATGAGTCGCGGTTTAGTTTAACTGGTGATTCTAAACGTGTTTACATCTGGAGGGAGTCAGGAACACGAAATGATCCCTCGAACATTGTGGAACGTGACCGTTTCGGTAGTGGAGGTGTGATGGTATGGGGTGGAATAATGATCGATGGACGTACGCCCCTACACGTGTTCAGCAGCGGATCTGTGACAGGCCAGATATATCGGGATGAGGTCTTAGATCCTTATGTAAGACTTTTCAGGGGTGCATATGGACCTGACTTTTTATTTATGGATGATAATGCCCGTCCACATCGAGCAAACCTCGTTGATGAATTCCTTGAAAGTGAAGACATTAAGCGAATACCTTGGCCACCAAACTCTCCTGACCTTAACCCGATAGAGAACTTATGGGACTACCTTGGAAGAGCAATTGCACGTATACATCCTCCTCCTAGAGATGTAAATGCTCTGAAGACGGCATTACTGTAAGAGCGGAGATTAATTCCCCAAACTGTGGTTAACAACGTTATTTCCAGCCTTAAAACACGTTGTGATATGTGTGTAAAAGTCAGGGGAGATCATATTCCATATTAAATTCGTAAGACTTATTCTTTTTCTGAATCATTCCTTTTTTTCTTAACTCTCTTTGTCACACTTTATTACCATTTTTATTGTTTCATGCTACAATTTTATATCATATGAGGTGATCTTCAATTTTTTCTTTTGCATTTATGTGTCATCATGTTATGTATGATTCCACGAAAATTCATTAAATTATAAGTCATAGTCTCTGAGAAATCCGTGAATTTATGAATGTAAACATAATTTTGGACATGAGTGTATTACTGCCTACTAAATTAACTAAACTACGGGGTTATAACTAAACTACGTGGCTGTAGATGTTGAAATTTTGAGTATCTGTATGCCAGATTAATATAAAGAATGATTTTCTGTTTGTTCATTCTAAAGCTACCTAAAATACTTACGAAACTGATTTCCATAGCATCATATCAACACAATCGGGTATTTTTGTTCAAAATCTCAGTTAAATCCTAGTACAGCTTATTTCAACATTCGACTTCGTAACAATTAAAAAATGAAACAAATAACACTCTCCACACAGAGTATCGTAACAATTGAAATACACATAGCTGAAATATTATACGTAAAAACAGTCGACGCTCGTTATGAAGGACCCTCACATCCTGAAGAAAATTGATGTTGTAACAAGTGGTCATAGTATCAAAAATTGATTTAATAGGCTCTTCGGAACTTAGCACCGTTCAATGAAATAAACTGATCATCATGAGAAATTACACGAGGCATCGCGATTAAAATTCATAGTCAATGAATAAATTACTTACTGTTTGATGTGCCAAAATATTGTATTTTTAATAAATCCGTGAATAGTTATTGACAACAAATTTTCAGAATGAATCGGGGAAATCTAATGGTTAGTCAACGTCTTGTGTTTAATACCTTTACTTTGCTATAGGTTTTAATCAACCATTAAACACAGAGTAACTGCAGAAATAAGCCAGCTAAAGTATTAGTTTCTTCTTATCCATAAAATTACTGTTTATTAAAAAAACAAGGACTGTTAAAAATAAAACGGAGAATCACATTTGCTCTCATAACTTAAAATAGCAAACGTTTGAAGGCAATTAGTGTACGAATTTAACAAGTTAACAAAGGAAAGCGTATAATTTCAAGATCTACGTTCAAGTTTGGCACACTCACCACAAAAAAATTAATTTAATTGAAAATTTTTCTAAATCTTAATAAAACGTTTTTTACATTCTTTATACTTGAATCATTTATTACAATATTACACAAAAATATTATTGTAGTATTGTGAGGTTTATCCTAGGTTTTTAACAGTTATCTTCAATTTAAGCCACTTTCCTATTCTTTTCTACTTTCAGCTTACAATTTCCTACCAGAAAGTATTTTCAGAAACACGTTTAATGCAAATGAGTAAGAGTAGTATTTAAGTCGATGCTTCACTGACTTCGTTAGAAAGCCAGAGTTTCTGACTAGCGTGCGTGTGCCTTTGGGCTACGTCTCTCTCTCTCTCTCTAAGCTATTACTACGCTCGGCTTCAGGCCCTTGATAGCTTCGCCTACTTAATTGAGATTTAGGGGCCAACTACTTAGAATCATGATAGCTTCGGCTATATCTTTTAGTTTAGCATTAGTTAAGTTTTAATTCTTATTAATTTGAGTTCACACCCAAGTGGAGGCTTTGTTGTACGCTCTGAGATAAGAGCCAACTGTGTTGATACTTATTTCTGTGTGCACGGTTCCTCACATTGAACTGTGAAATAAAAGCGTGGAACGCCACAATATACTATCTGAAGAGTTATATTAACTACATGAGGCTCTGCAGGAAGCTTAGAAAGTATATTAATTATGAGAATCTACAACTGATTTTCTGCCTGATTAGGTTTTAAAATTTATTAAACTATTTATGTATTACGAATTCTTACAGTATAATGCGTTCTGTAACACATGTGCAATTCTGAGTAAAAGATATTTGAACATTTCCCTGAACAGCGTAAATTTACTCACATCTTAAATTGTAAAATTGAACTTTTTATAATTTATAGTGCATTTTCACTTATTAGTATAAGTAAATGCAAATATCTTCATCTATGCATACATAAATTTATTCATACTCTCTCTTTTTTTAAATTTTGAATGTTATATATATCCAGTCCACGCCATTTTTCCTTCAGTACATAGATCATTTATCGTGGCATATTTTATTTTCTGATATTTCACATTTTCTACGAATGGCAGTTATTTCTATCCGAGGGGTTTTGTTTAAATTGCATTTCCCTATTTCTAGCAGAGTTTTCCACATTGATCTATATTTCTTTCACTTAGATTCCTTGAGTTTTACATATGCATATACTTTTAGTAACTGCGAATCTTTAACGTTTAACATATTTTATTTAAAATTCTCTAATTCACTTCATTAACTAAATTTTATAGTAATATTATTTATGAATATGAAGTTTTAAATTGTATTTAACTCTTTATCTGTTAATACTAATTATCTCATTTCATACTAAGCATGGGAAACCTAGTTATACATCTGTTAGAAATTAAAAGACCTTTGGAAAAAAAGGTAAAAGAAAAATAAAAAAACAATCAGTAGAGATAGCAGAGGTTTATTTTTAACTCACATTGAAAATTAATATGCAAAATCTACTTTTAGGAAAAGCATCGGGAAGTAGGAAATTATATTTTATAGTGTTAAATAGTATTGTTTTGTTGGCATTTTGAACTGCAAGTTTAAATGCTGCCTATATATAAATAAATTACTTATTAGATGCACTATGTGAATAATGAAATTAGGTGCTTTAAAATAAACTGCACTTCAAATTCCTTAAATAAACAATTCAAAGCGTAAAATTATTCTGAATCCAAAATAAAATTAATATCTGCAAGTAAACAAAGCTTTAGTTGCTGAAAATTAAACATTTTGTTTTCAAGAAAAAAAGGGGGAATGATTAAAATATAAACACAAATTAAAAGCGAATTCTCATAACAGAAAAGCAAAGCAAAAAATTTCCCGAGAGTGTCATTCTCGAAGTTTAAAAAAATTATAATATAATGATTTTTAGTTTAATCGACGAGTTATGCAGGATAATTATTTATGTTTTATCTCACGAGATTTTAAAAACAATATAAAACGTAAGCTTTCAAATTTTGACTTTTGTAAGCCTCAAAATAATTTTTGCGTGTTGACTAGACCACTTGGGATAAAATTATTTTATAAAAATCATAGTCTATAAAATCTCTAAAATTTATAATAGAAATTATTTTGGAGCAAAAAGGTTTGAATTTCTACTTCTAATTTATACATTTATTTTAAATGGAAAACACTCAAAAGGGAATGAATTTCATTTTATTATTTTGTTGTGAAAAAGATTAAGCGAGTTTACTTTTAATAAGGAAAAATGTTATTGTATAAAATACTTTTTAAATGAATTTCAGTATTTCATGCTTATAAAAATCTGTAGAACCTTTCTAGCTTTAAAAATTCGACTAAATGATATCTTACTACATAATTCGCTGGTAAACGCACATTTATTACACTGTTATTTTAAAGAACCGATAATCTGGCATCTTGTTTTTATTTTATGGTTCTAAAATATCAAATTATAAATAAAATTGTTTGTTCAGTCAGCGTGAGAAAAATTAAAAGTACTAAAATATTTTCAAATAACAATTTGAAACTCAGATAATAGCGATCGATAAAGGGACTTAAATAGGTAAGCATTTAGCGCAATGAAGAAATGAGCCACTTGAATATTCATTCATTTTTATGTGTTAACAGATGATTCACGAAATGGAATCAAATAAAAGGTAATGGAAAATATGTCTCTGTATATATTTGCAAACTGGGACAAAAATTTTACATATTCGCTCTAAAATATCAGGTCATCCCAAAAGTAAACTTTCATATACCGCGCTTGTTAAAACGCATCTCGACTTACCTCAACATAAATATTTATTTTTTGGTAAGTACTCTAAGTAGAGATGTCCTCATTTAAAGAAATTCTACTTTGAAAAAGAGTATAAGTTTTTTATATAAAACATTATTACTCTAGAAATCACTAAAACGTACATTACACAACATACTTTGTGATTTCAGAAAAAAAGGCAACAGTGTTGTAAATGATACATAACATGTGCAAGAAATTTATGACAATAACATTTTGCATTTTTGAAAGTGTAGAATACGGTAAAACGTTCGACAGCGGGATTTAAGCTTCGTAAAGTGAATTGCTTTTGATAAATTTCATAATGGTGCGTTGGAAGAAATGTTAATACGTCATTACGAAACATGAATACTGCAAAAAATGCCATTGCAATAGTTAAAGATTTGTCCAAAGATATTAATCCACCGTGAACCGCTATTTTCGAGAAACTGAATAGTTTGGTTACAAATGATGTGACGAAGCATTAACTACACTATTAAAAATGGAGACCTTTTCTTTATTCTAAACCTGATATTTTACTTTATTCTAAACTATTTTAGCCTTTTAGGTCTCCATTTTTAATAGCGTAGTTTATAAGGCATTTCTCCCACCTTCTTTGCATGCCTTCGTAGTGCAGTGATCAGCACGCTCGACGTGTAATCGACAGGTCCGTGGCTCGATTCCCGGCGAGAGCATTGCTCATTTTTCATGTCCCCTGATTCTAAATAACCTAATGACTCTACAAGTGGCACCCGAACTAAAAGGTGGTGGCTGATGATTCTCCACGACCACGATTTGGTGACTGGGGCCCCTAATCCCTAGTCGCCCTTTAAAAGGGGAGTATATAAGGCATTTCTCCTGTCTTCTTTGCATGCCTTCGTGGTGTAATGGTCAGAATGCTCGACACGTAACGGACAGGTCCGTGGTTCGATTCCCGGCGAGGGCATTGCTCATTTTTCATCTCTCCTGATTCTAAATAACCTAATGACAAGTTATTAAGATGAAATTGATTAAAAAGTCGCATACTCAATTTTAGAAGTTTTTATTGTTCCGGGCGTACAGGTTCGTAATGGATTGAATGCACCAGTCCTTAAAAAGTTAACAAAATTTATTCTTTTCACAAAAAATAAAATAAAACACTGACATATTTCCTGAAAGATATTAGCACAATATCACAATATCTCAAACGTTAAACAGAATTCACTTCAAAACAGATAAAGTTAATCCAGTCTCACAGCGAATTCGCTACAATCAATCGCAGCATTAAGTAAACAAACAGTTCGCTTAAAACATCTACAACTACAACTGAGATAAGGTGTTTCAATTCGGCTTTCATAAGCTTTTAAACTATTTACTAGAACATTCTGGTAAAACCTCGATTTTTCTCGATAGTTGTGGATGGCAACAGTAATTACGAGATATTTATTTATTAAATATTAAACGCACGCACTCTCGTATTTTTACTTTTCCGACGTAGCTAAGTCGTCTGCGTTCCACGGGAAAATAAAACAATTTTAATCACAATTCCAAAGAAATAGCTAAATAAATATGAAATCCGTAACATTATGCATATTGCCTAGCCGAAATCGCTTTTCATTATGCATATTTTGCATATTACGAAGGCTTCACGTAAAATGCCTTCATTAATCCCTTTGTAAAAAACACAGCAATCAGTGATGCAAAAAAAGTACTTTACGACTATGTTAAGCTCGAAAAACAGGAAACCATGTCAAAAAACTGTCTAAATTGAAACTTTCCCTATCAAAATGTTTCTAAATATTTAGTGGGACATACATTTCTGAGCATTTCCTGTAGAACAAAACAATTACAACTAAAATTATCTCAAAAAACAATATTCGAACTTTTGAAAGAAAACTTGTCTTAAGGAGATAGAATGTGTGTTAGTTTTCATAAGGATAACATCTGTCTTTAAATTGCAAACAATTGTTTGAAAGAAAACTAAGAAACTTGGCTGGGGAACGCTTCCACACCTTCTGTATTAACTATACACACTTTTGAATACTTTCAGATTATCATTTATCCCAAATTTCAATATATTATTCACGAAAAACAGCGCAATATATTAGAGGCAATGGATTCAAGACTAGGCAACACTTCTTCACTCTAGACTGATACATAATTCTACAGAAAATGACATTAAACAAATCTTACGACTGTAGAGAATGGTTTCGATTGGAAAATCGTTATTGATTTAAATGAAGTATACATATATGAATAAATACGCAAGCAATTTATCTTTTCGTTAAGTAGATGTAGTTTTGTCGATTGTGGCAAAGCACTCTAAGGCTATCTGTCGAAGGAAAGTGACGTCTTGGTGGAGGATTTTCTAAGGGAACCTGGCTCGTATACACTTTACATGTGGAAAAACAATCTCGAAATCGCTCATACAGCCAACCCCTTCGCCTGGAATCGAACTCAGGTCGGAACCAGTATTCAGCGATTTTATCACTTCGCCGCAGGTGAGCTGGATTTATCATGTACATTCTTTTCAAGTCATAATGCCACAAAGAAATTTATTTGGAGCAAAGTCAAGTATTTAAAATGTTTATCTTAATGTATGTCAGTAGATCAGTTTTTTATTCTTATAATTTTTACCAGGAAATTTAAAAATTCCTAGAATTTCAGCATAGTTCAAGTTCATGTTATGCATTCCTAGTTACACTAAGTATATGATATGAAGGGCGCCTGTGTACTTCAGATAGTCTTTCGGAATACTAGCAAGGGCTGCTGGTACTCCAAAAGATCTCATTTAAATGCTGAATAATACTTGAATGTTTATAACTGTAAGTTCTTCGGGAACTAACAACACTTAAAATATATTGGCTTGAAAGCCAGGCGAGATGCTGGTAAAAAAGTCTAACAATCTAGAAATTCAGAAAGAGGTTTTCGCCATATGCGTAGTAGTTATTTTTTTCCCAAATTTAAACACTGTTATTACATTTTACTTTGAAGCTAACCTTCAACCTGACATAATTTAGAGCCTCCATTGCTAAAGGCTCCCAGTTTCTGAGGTACACAGACTCCCTTTATATCACAGCTTGATTATTTGAGAATTAGAGATTGAAAACATATGCATCAGATGAGGATCCGAGCAGAGATATTGAAGAACAGCTATCACCTATTCGAAGTTACAACTCAAGTCAGTATCATTTAAAGAAACCAGCGTCCAGAAGTTGCATTTAATCGGGACAGAAACATTTTAAAAACAGTGAAGCGCTTTACCGAAGAAACCTTCGATATTCCTTAAGATTAAATATGTTAATTCGTCCTCATTAGTTTGGTATTTACTGAATAATTCAGATTCGAGTCTTGCGCGGTCTTTTACAATTGGGAATGCTTTCAACAGCGAATTTTTAAAATTCTCCCATGTGTACGTTTCAGATCCTGGATCCTCAACAAATTTTTGCCAATATTCTTGTACGCGATGATTATTCTCGATCGTCGCGATGATTATTCTCTGTGGCTGATTCACAGGATATGAGGTGAAGTGTAATTCCAGCTGTTCCAGAAAGGTCATTACGGATCCTTTGCCGTCAAACGTTGCTGTTGGCTTCACCGCCCGTCTCATTGTTTCTAAGATGAATCCAAATCCCTCCATCGGGTTTAGTTGCGCTTGAGGGAACTGAAAGGTTGAAGGGGTCAACGAGAAATCTTCCGTACCCAGCGGCATGGTTCGTTAAGACCAATTTCAGGCGCCAAATGTGGGGTTTTACTACTTAAATCTTAAGTTCTAACTTAGAACTCCATGAACACTAACAAGCGAATAATCGCTTAAGTGTGTGAACAGAACACGTAAGACTTAAAGAGGGTTTATAACCCTTTATTTTTCAGTATATTTACAATCAGTTACTACTTGGAACTTTACACAAAGCCGTCACTCGGGCTTGAATTTAAAATAATAATAATATAACTAAAACTATCTTAACTAAGCTATTTGAAAGATACAGCCGAAGCTATCAGAATCTAACTATTTGGCCCCTAAGTATTAATTAAATCGGCGAAGCCAAGCGAGGGCCTAAGGTATGGCCGAGCGTAGTAGCCGCTAAGAGAGACGTAGCCAGAAGGCAAACGCGCGCTAGTTAGGGAATCAGACTCTCTCTCTTGAAGTCTTTGAAGTCACGACTTAAATAGTACTCTTTCTAATTTGCATTATCTGCGTTTCTGAATTTACATTCTGGCAGGAAATTGTAAGCTGAAATTAGAATAAGATAGGAAAAATACAAAACTTAAAATAACTGTTAATAAACTTAGGCTAAACCATATAATGTTTTTCAGGAAAATTAATTTTTAAGGTTAAGAGGCCTTTATCGCAAGACCGATGAATACAGATAGTTTGATGTGGGTTCGAATAGCGGATGTAGCTCTGTCTTCGTAGGTGTTTTCGCAATAATTCCTATGAGCAACACCTGTGAGTGGCCGAACATTTAAGACTGCGAATACTGGTGCTTCGATCCGGGTTCAAAGCCAGGCAAATGGGTTGGCTGCATCCCTGATTTTAGTTTTTCCCTACGTGCAGATGAATAAGAGCCAGTTTCTCTTAGAAAGTTCTCAGTAAAGATATATTTCCCCTTAAATAGATAACCTTCGTAAACTTAATACCATACTCTGTGAGTAATATGAATATTGCCCACAGAATATTATTCACAGTAATATGTTATAGCATACTCAAATAAACTAACCATACTCTGTGAGTAATATGAATTAAAGCCAGTTTTCCTCAGCAGATTCAACACGAAAACACTCTTCGATTTGGAAGTGCTTTGTCGCATACGACGAAGCAAACAAGCAGCCTTTCATACGACCATTTTTAACTTGTCATAAGATTAATCTCTTTTCTAATATGCAATGCACATTTCATATCTTGTCTTGCATATTTTTCGATGCAATGCACATTTCATATCATCATAGTCCTTCCAATATCTTGGCTTGCATACTTTTTAATCTTTTGTCTACTTTTTACATAGTGGTATTATTCTCTATTTTTTTCTTTTTCATTTTTCGTGATTTTTATCAAAATCCCCCATTATCAATAAATTCGTCGAATGAAATCCACTGCTTGTCATTTAGCATCTCTAAGCAATTTATATAAAATTGGATTTACATAAATGCAGGTTTTAATAAATTTCTTACGTACTGTTATTTATTGTTGTACTGCAAAGTTCGTAACAATTAAGTATGTACATTCTGTACTTATAACAATATTTTATGTACAGATAAGTTTGCATTCCATATTATATTATGGCATTCCTAAGATTTTAACCCTCATAATTTGTATTTATATAACCAAATTACTTTTTGCAATGCATAAATCATATGTAATCCAAACGCATGAATTCACCTAAAACCATTTTCAAGTTCTCTCGGTGTAGCGGTTGCTATCATCTTCCTTGCCATTTTGTCCTTAATTGCTTGGCCTTGGCTAGTTAGTTAGCGTTTTCGCAAGAGGGCAGAACTGAATGTTACCCAAAGAGCCAATAATCTTCCTGGCTATGCATAGAGTGTTTCTTTTTCTTTTCTTTCAAAACGGGATTATATATGTGCAATTTCTTACTGTCTTTACTGGTGTAAAACGTCTATGGCTAACAGCTAATAACTTGGCAAGATTTTATCGACCTGCCTATAGTTAAATGCTTGGCATAAACTTGATATGGAAGTGATTATGTGCCACTGATTAAAAAGATTTGTAATAATTTGCAGATGAATTGAAGAAGGTGAAACAAAGTGCTCGAGTAACAAGATTACAGGAATAGGAGTCTGGATGTCTTTATTGAGCAATATTAGAAAACTGACTCGTTTTCACTTTACACAACTAAGAACGATGAATACTGCTATGCACTCAGCTTGTTCTTCGGAATTTGATCCCTGATTTTCAAGTACTAATTTTCAGTAGTTTTAGTACTCGGCCGCTGGTAGACATACTCTAAGTAGCTAGTTCAAATTAGGGTAAGCTAAAGGCGACGGATACGTAAACATATCATTTACTATAAAACTAAATATCTTAAAAATATCTTATTCAAAATAGAGCATTTTGACAACTCACCAAGTTTTGCTTGTACCTTTGGCTCATTATTATACGGAAGTATATCTTATATCTTCATTGTAGAGCATCAAGCATTTTAGCGATTGCTCATTACATCTTTTTATGTCTTTCTTAGTTGCCAACAAGCAAAGAGCTTCAGTGCTATTCAGTTTGCTTATTCACAGTATTCATATTTTAAATAATTATATCTTGTCACAATTCTAGTCTAATATTTTCACTCGATGTATGCATAATGCATTAACGATTTTTAAAGTAACAAATTTCACTCTCACTTTCATAAATATCATTTTTGACTCAGTGTTGAATATTGACCGAAAATTTGTATATTCCGGTTTCTTTTTAAATAGTGATGATTGCCGCTGGTACAAAAAAGTATATTTTGAACCGTGGTACGGTAGACTATGAACAGATCTGCGAGTAGCGACTTTCAGACCCGTGGTTCTTAATATGCGGACCACGGAACACTAGTGCTCCTGAAAGCCATTTTAAATGTTCCGTGAAAATATCAATTACAAAATTACAATCTTTTTCAAAAGAGCGACATTATTGCAAAGATTGTTGTAAAACTTGTTGCGACGATTTCAATAAAATATTAATATGTTTTGTACAGATTATAATCTGCAGACGCGAATAACAGTTAAACATTTTAGATATGCCTGTGGTAAACGTAATACACTCTTAATTGCTATGAAAAATGATGTTATATGTTAGACCAAGATGTATACAAAGCAACCAAACAAGTATGTCCCAATGAATGTCAGAGGAACTGTCCATTTGCTGATGTTCTAAACGAGAGACTGCACGTTGATTTTCGGATTAAAAGTATTGAATTCAGGGTAAAGTAAAAACGAAAGAAAAAGGGTTCGATGGGGAAACGGTTCGTAAAGGAAAGGGATTGTATGAAAGCCTCGAAAGCTCAAGTATTAATTGCAGTCTTCGAGTTAACAGCGCCGCGCACTTTCACCAAACAAACAGAACCTTGTCTCATCCGGTAAGCTGATCATTGTTTTATACTGTTATACATTGATGTAACTGTAAAGTTTGAATTCTGAGCAGTCATTGCTGTTTATTTCGCTCATTTTCAGTATCGTATCTGTTCGATACTCTTGAATTAATTAAATTTACGTAAGTCGTGCATCATATTAACACTTAATTCTATTTTTTCACAAATACTTTTTATTGCAAGTAATAGATAATTTCATCATAAAGATATCTCGTCTTGGCATACTGTAATAATCATAAGCAAGAGCGAATGGGGCTATCGGGAATTCGGGAAACTTCCGCGCCGCTGTGGCTGTTAATTCCGCCTTATCACCTGATTTCGATGGTTTAGAAAGAGATGAAACATTAATCGTAATTGGAGATTCAGATAATAAAAAACTATCAACTCATTAGGAGAAAAATTTAATGCCACTAAAAATAAAAATGAAATTTAAAAAAATCGAAAGACAAGGTAATTGTAAAAGAAGTAAACCCATCTAAACCTCATCATCATTAGCTCGTCACAAATCCGTAAGTGGTGGATCTAATTCTTTACTCCATAGTATAAAAGTGGGGAATTTTAATATTCAGACAATTTTACAACTATACAGGCACTTTTATGCAAGTCAGCGACTAATTACTCAGATTTGCACATCGGCGTCTTGTCATCTTGATGGAAGTTGAATTCCTCATCGTATAAACTAAATTTTGGTTTCATTAGCTTGCGTCTACAAAACGTAAGCCCACAGCATTTCATTTAAATTGATTTATTCTTAACAGCTTAAATGGTGCGTAACTGAGAATAACATGGAAATTCATTCCCCTTGGTGTTCCACGGTATGGGAACGTCGTACTCGAATGATAAAGAAGATTCTTAAAATAATTCTTGAACGAACTTTTTTAAATTATGAGAAATTGTGCGCTTTATTGCTTGATAGGGAACCTATTTTAAATGACCGACTACTTGCAGTAATTCCCTTTCATCTTGATTTCATGACTTTAATTCTTGCCGATTTTCTGAGAGAAAATAAAAGCGATAGTGTACCAGATATAAAACATGGAATTAAAAGAAATTATTTGCAGCAAATGCTTCAGTATATTCAAAGTGTACGATAGTCTTTAAAGAAGAGATTTTGTAGGGTATGTTGTGGAATTCTTATAATTTCGTCCAAAGCAGCTAATAAGAAAAGCATTTTTAAACTTAATGATGTTGTTTCAGTCGGTAGGAACAATAAAAAGATTTTTATGCCTCAGTTCAGTAATATAATCACATCCAGGGATTAATGACATTAAGGTAAAGACTCACAATAAAACTTTGAATGGAATAATGCTTAAAGCAATTCAAAATCTTTATCTTTTGGAGATAGCGGGAAAAGATACGACCACGAACCTACAAGACAAAGTTAAACGGGACTTAATACCAGATCTTAGAATATATAGTATAATGCACAATGAGACATGGAACAGGACTTTCCCCCCAGAGATAAGCCTATTACAGAATTATGCTCTGCTTTACTTTTTTATATTAGAATAGTATTATGTGATTCGTTTTATATATTGGTATGTAAATTAATATTTTAATTTAATTAATTAATGTAGGAAGAAGTCAAATATTTTTCGAAGGTGATTTGTATACTCCAGATTCTTTTCAAGTAGTGGCTACGGCCACTAGAATAAAAAGTTATGTTTCACAGCCGAGCATGAACAGATGCGCGCTGTCTAAGCCGGAGCAGCAATTCAAAGTGGCCAAGTTGTGTCTATTTCAAAAGGCTGAAGCGGCTGCTCCACCTGTCCGATGAGTTCAAAATTATGTTACGAAATGTCCAGAGTTTTCACCTAAGGTATTAACTTCTACTGTTATGTTTCTTTGGGATTCTATTTTGGTTTTTCAAATAATAAAACCATGCTGAACTGAAGTAACTATCTTTTTCACAAAACTGAACATTAGCAGTCAGAGTTTTTTTAAAGTTCTGCATTACAGTGAGGGTGAACTACAGCCACAGGTTGAGTAAATTTAACCCAAGTTTAAACAGGCTAAATTTACGTAATATACATATGTCAAGCGAATTAATAAATTAATCTTAACAACGAAACCATATCTTTTCATCCGCAATTAATTTCTTGAATTACTTCCAATTTCAGTTCAGACTTTCTTGCTGCAGACGTTTGGTCATGATCTAATATTTTACTGTTACTTTTTAATAATTTTCTCTTTCTCTTAATGTTTTCTCGTTATAATTTATAGCTTTTTGAGAACTATTTTATGTTTCTATGAACTAATAACACTTTATTACTATTTTATTGTCCTATTCTTAGAGTGAAAATGGAACACCTGTACTACAGCAAAGTACTTGCTTTCACAGCAATGTAATTAGGATTTTAAAGATATAAGAACTATATGAACGGTTCATATTCATTCAGACAATGTTAAGAATAAACAAATTATGTTTCAAACCGATTATTATTATAAGATAAATTTGGAGAGTCATTACACTTTTTCTATCGTATTAATAGCTTGCGAACACAAACTCTTAATTTTATAGTGAACTCATAATTATATTATTTAACCCAAACCGGAAGAAAACAACACCAAATAGAAGTTTTCGGTTGGACAAAAATACAATGTTAATTTATCGTAGATTTTGTATAAAAATGTGTCGTTTTCTAGGACGAATAGACACAGATCAGTCTTCTTCAAGAACAACCATCTTTTTTGCCAAAACGTTTTTTTCGCCTAAAGAAGAAGATCTTTTGTTTGATCTTCCTCAAAAGATATAAAGGTTTATTCAAATCTAGGCCGAATGAATGTTGTTTTCTTGCCTTATTTTAAAAAACAAAAAAACAAAGGTAGTTTAAACCTGAAGTGCTTAAAATGTCTTTCTGGAAGTGCGTTGTAAATTATAAACAACAAAAATGATCATTGTAAAAGAGATTGCTGATTTCGGGAATTTTTTTAAATCAATGAGATATCAGTTTTAATTAAATTTAGTGGTTTCATATTTAGATATATGCACAGTCCTCCGAAAAAACAAGAGAATAAAATGCTTCTTTATCAAGCCATCTTCACTGCAAAGTCCCTTCATTTCCTAAAGCCCATTATGAAACATTATTTCCACCTAAAGTATGCTATCGATTGACATATCAAAAGAGGCGTAAATAAAGTCATCTTAGATTCTTGATGTATGGATATGCGCTGCTATGTTTGAGAATAAACTACACTATATTTATATGAATGAATGATCTACTAGTCTTACTTTTACGTAGTAATTTGAAAGCGAAGATGTGACCCTTTCTCTTAAATTTCAGGGAAAGTCTGAACTATGAATAGTCCTCAAGAAATGCTTAAAGGTTACTTATTGTATAATGTTTCACTATCATTCACTATACTGAGTGCAGACGCTTTTTATTTCAAACCTTTTTTCTATTTGCATTTTTGATGCCTTTTACATTGTGACATATTTTAAAATTCTTACACTTGATAGTAATTTTACTACGATTGCTTATATGCATCTAAGTTATGCATATTGGGAATTTATAATACAAGATGCATGTCCCTGTTGCTTATTTGATGTTTCTTTCCTAACGCAATGGGAAACTTTTTTTTCTGTTAATGAAATACATTTTTTACGTTCCTCAACTCGTGAAGCAGCAATAAATTGAAATGAATTTTGTGTGATGTGAAGAATGTTGTGATATTTAAAAGAAATATCAAACATGAATATGATATCCTAAAATTATGATTTCGCTGAACTTATCCATATCTTTTGCCTGAATTAATAACAAAAAAGTGGAATTCGTAGTGACAAATTATTCAGTGAGATTCCTTTCCCATATATTTCAGAATTTATTTAAAATATCTGGAAAAGCTTTTACGTGAAAGTTTTTAAAAGACCTAAAGAGCTATTATCTTTACTCAAAGGAAATATGTAAAATAAATATTCTACGTAAATGTTAAGTAAAAAACAGCGAGACGTTACTTTTTCTTAATGTATCAAAATAAAAAAGCATATCTTAAAAAAAATTTTTTTTTAATGCACTTTTGGTTGTCTGGCGCTTATTGCAATATGTTAAACAAGAATCTTGAGTGCATTGCAGTCAAAAAGAAAATTAAATTATGTTTCTGGTAAATTTTCTGCTTCTTTTGACAGGAAATGGAGATGTATAATTTAATTTATATATAAAACTACAAGTAATAGACTTTAAAATGTTTGAAGTCAAACATTTTTAAACTTGATTACTTTCTCAATCAATTAAAAACTCACTTCGGGGAACATCTGAAACCTTCCTTTATTTTAATGAAAATACATTTTTCTTAAAACAAAAATGTGTCACAATTCAGAAAACTTTGGAAAGCACTATTAATTACCATTCTTATCGAACTAAATGACGGGAAGTCTTTTAAATTTGTGTCAAAATTTACAGTTTCAAACACAGAAGGCAATCATATTTTAGATATAAAGTATTCCTCCCGCCTCCTTTCGGCACGCCTTCATAATATAATGGTTAGCTAACTCGGCGCATATTCGAGAGATCCGAGGTTCGTGTTCTGGAAACGGCATTGCCCATTTATCATGTTTAACCTAATGTTTCTACAGTGGCGCTCTAACTAAACGAGTGATGGATAATGATTCTCCACCACCAGGATTTGGCGACTCGGTCCCCTAATTCCCAGTCGTCCTTTAAAAGGGAGGTATATAAGGTATTTCTCCCGCCTTCTTAGCATGTCTTCGTGGTGAAAATGGCCAGCACACTCAACGCGCATTCGCTGGATCCGAGGTTTGAGTCCCGGCGGGGGCACTGCTTATTTTTCACGTGTCTTGCTTCAAAATAACCTTATTTCTCTACACAGAATCTGAGGTGTTATGAACAGATTTGTGAAAATTATTGAGCAGAGCATAAACACTTGAAATTTTCACTACGTGCTAAAAATGCAAAGCTCCATTGTTTCGTCCAGCTGAAAAGGACATAGGCATTTCGGATAATAGGTTTTTCGGATAACTCATATAAACTTAAGGAATGACTGATGCGAGTCTACGCATAGAGACTGAATTATCTACAAGCGTGTTGACAGACAAGATATTGAAGTCAAAATTTGCGAGCTTTTAATGTTATGTAGCCTAAGAAAATTTGAGACGATTTCAAAGTCTTTCTCATACGAGTAGGAGTATAATACATAATTGCTGACCTATTTTTCGTAGCTCGATTTTACCATCTTTGTTGTTAATCTAACCTAACAGCGCATGACGTGAGTTATTCCTGACTTGTCAGTCTATAATATAAACATGAAAAGAAAGGAAGAGTGTTGACCGTTTGTCACTGGTATTAAGTCCTTAGATTTTTAAGTAAAAGAATTCTAAGAATATATTAAAATATACAGAAGCAATTGTTGGAATGGGAAAGTCTTTATTCTACTAAGAGTAGCGCTAGGTAGATACCTAAATTAAAAAGTTATCGTCACCTAAAAGATGAGCTACTGAGGGTCTATGTGACTCATCATTTTTATTATTTCGTACTGAAAAACAGAGGAGTTGTTTACCAATAGGCAATTCACATCTTTCTGGAAAACATTTGTAGGGTACGTAGACTTTCTTTTATGAGCGGGATTTTTTGGTCATTGTGGAATATTTCAGTGCTGACCGCATGATGAGGGTTTGTAATGATTCTCAGTGTGCGACTGTGGAGAGTCTACAGTGCTTTGATATTGCTGCGCGTGGCTTCCACCAATGTAGAAAAAGCGTAGGTAATCACTGGCCTGATTACTGAAATAATGATGTGTATGTTACATCTTGGACTTCAGTATGAGTATTTTCCTAAGAATGCGAAGAGATTTATATCAGTTTGTTCAGTTTTCACCTTACCTAGGATGTTGTGTAGCAAATTCACTTAATTATTTAAGTTATGACTTAAGAATTAATTTTTATTATTATTCTAAATTTATGCTACACAACGTTATTTTATTTAATATGCTGTATTTATATTTACTTTGGTTTAATTTTAATTAGGGGATTTGGGTAGTTAAGATTTGTACGTATCTTCCACTCGTTACTCGTAGACGCGTTGAAAAACACAATGGAATTGGGTGCTTTTCTACGTAATAAACTTGATTTAATATTACTTAACTTAAGTTGATCCATTATTAATTTATATCCCTGGATGCAGAAAAATTAGCCTTCTAATTTAAGATCAATTTCAAGATTCTAGCTTTAACAGTTTTTAACGTACAGTCAATTATTTAATTAAATTTTTACACTTTGCTTGTGAAAAGGACTTGGGGGGGAAGGATTGAAAAAGTTGCACTTTTAGCTGAATTCTAAGGCTTTGCTTACGTGTTAAGTGGAATACAATGAGAATTTCCGGTGGGGTGCTCTTAGGTTGTGAGTTTTCGCTTGCATGTGCGTCGGATTCTTCGCATTTCTTTTGGCGTACTTGCCGATATTTGAATTTGTGCTTAGTTCAACACCTCGGAATTTGGTAAATTTTTACAGGGGTGTGTACGGGGTTTGGAGTACTGGATTTTTCACCCTGTTTAACGAGGCTTGGCGATATATGGTTTCCTTCCTTGACAAAAAGCCGGTGCAAGTGTCTCTCCCTCTCTTTCTCTTGGCTTTCTTTTCCTGCGGGTTTCAGCGCAGCTTCGAAGGTTGTCTTCGTAGTGGGCCTTATGGCTCCCTTCAGCGGCAAATGGCCTTCAAAGTCCTCGTTTACTTGCCTCCTCGGAGGTTGTTTCCATCGGCTGAAATGTCTTATCCATTGAATTCGGCTTTTAAGTGCTGCAGTCCCCATCCATGTTTGTGCGGATCATGATGATTTGCGCTGGAGATTCGACAAGAAATTGCTTCCCGTTAATTTTTCTTCGTGATATGGGATTAGGAGTTCTTCCCCTTCGAGTCCAGTAGTCCTGGTTTAGCTCATACTTCGAAGAAGATTTCAAGTGATCAACAATTTCAACTCCAAGTGATCAACAATTTCTTCATCTGATTTTTTGAGAGAACTTCAAGGCTTCTGCAAGATGGCTGTGCTATTACCATACTAAGTTAAGTTCCCTTTCAGTCGTTTTCTTTCATATCTGGGTTAATCTTAATTAAAAAGAAAAAATGAATTATCTTAATCGTAACTTACTAATTTGTTAGAATTAATTGTTCGAAGGGTTCTCCCTATTTGTAAAATGGTAAATTAAAATTGGCTTAATTTTTAATGAGTTTGTTTAAAGAATTTTTAAATTGTTAAGAAATTGGAAATTTTGTTTTATTTGGTGAACTAAAAAAATGCTGAGTTAATGTGAATTGTAGCATTGTACTTGCTGAGTTAAAGAAAAATTAAAAATTTGAAATAGAATTCTGCTCCTATGTTAATCGTTTAAATCCTCTTAAGAAGGTGGTTCTGCCGTACTCTGTTAATTAAATACAAAATATTAGAAAATTTTGATGAGCTAAAATAAGATATCTCATTTAAGGATTTTATCTTGATTGGTGGTATTCTTTTATTCCCTGTGAAATTAAAAAAAGAGATAATTTTAAGTTGTTAGGAATAGTAGCATTCCTTTTATTTTCTCTGCAAGAAGATAAATTTTAACTTTGTTCTGAATAATAGAAATTTTGTATTTTTTTTCTGTGCAATGATAAAATGAAAAGAATATATATTTAGCTTTGTTGTAAAATGTTTAAATTGTTAAGAGATATTATAGTTATTGTTGGATTAATAGAATAACAGATAGTTACTTATATTTTGAAGGTGTTGATCCTTTTCTTTTATGAAATTACTGAATTGTTAAAGGAAAAATGTTCCGCTGTCAATGTTAAAATTTTCTTAGATTATTTTCACTCTCCGGAGAGAAGAAGTTTTCTTTTATTTAGTTGATATTGATTTCTCATAATTTGACCTGTTTTGACAAATGAACACTAAGGTTTCTAAAAAGTTAATACTGATTATTGTGTTTCTTTTTTTTTTTTTGAATTGTTTAGTTCCATTTATTCACTAGCATCAAGGTTCATGGGTTATTCACTAAAAGTACAAATTCCCAACGCAATTGTTAAATTTGTTTTGTTGTGTTTTCTCCTTCTAGAGAGGCACAACAAGGATTTGAGGCCATTCCAGGTAAGATTTCGATTCAGAGTGATTTCTAAATAATACACAGTTCTTACTATCAGAGTCTACTACCAGTCACTAAAAAGCTTGATATCGCTTTCCTTAGCCTTTGAAATTTATTTCATTGCATAAGAAGTAGTTGTGATTTGACGCCATTAATGTCTATGCTGCATTATCAGAACCTGAATTCTATATCAGAAACTTTCCATATCAATTTTAGAATTGCGTGTTTGCGGTTTATATGCTTCATATCAGAAAAGAGTTAAGGTAAGGTTTAGGAAAACATGCGCGTAAAACAAATACAATACGGATTCTGAAACTGAGGTTTTAAGGACTGCAGATTTGATTGGCTGGGAGTGGAAGAAGTATTTGTCCTACTTTACTGTAAATTTTTGTTCACATAAGAATGAAAGTATCAAAATAATCATTTTCCTTTCCTATTATTTCCGAGTTATCTGAGCTTAAAAACATGTCCGGAATCAAATTTCTGTTCAGAACTTTAGTTAAATAAACATATCAGATCAACACTTTGCTTGTTATGAATCGCTGAGCCATCAAATTCGGTGATACTTACGAGTTGTTTAAAAATATGTAAGTTAAAGCTAAAGCTGAAGTTGTGATCATGAAAAGGATTCTTGCATTGCTGAATCTACTATAAATGATCTCTTCAACAATTTTAAACTCCCAAAATAATTAGTTTCAAGAGTAGGATGATCGGCATATAGCCTTCAGTTTTGTAATATTCTTTATAAGTTTAAGCAGTAAAGCACTGCTTAAACTTATAAAGAACCGTTTTTCACTGCTTAAACCGTTTTCCACGATGTAGGATAATGTGAGCACGTAAGTAATGTGTGCATTAAAAACGTTGGTTAGCATTGTAATTAAGTTTCTCAAATGTTGCTTGGTAACTAAATTCATTACATTGGTGACTTTATCGAAGCCTGGAGATTTTCTCAAATTGAGATGCTTTAATATTTAGGGAATTTTACTGGAAGCGGCAAGTTTTATGATGTTTCTTGCCGTTTCAACACGTAGCCAAGAGCTGACTGCGTATTCAACTTTGTCTATAAATTAATTATCCGTAATTTCGAGAATGAGCTGTCCATTGATCTCAGGTTAGATATTTTCTGCTTCCAGCACTCCTTCTTGTGACTAGGGATGAATTTGTTGGTGATATTTAGTAAGTCGGTCAATTTCTTTCTGTACTGTTGGGTCCCATGTTTTTGTCAGTTTTTTCTCAGATTGTCTCGAAGCTCCTGGGGGAATTAGATGTGCTTACCTTTTGTAATAATAATGTTCTTAGCATTGTTATATACTTGAGTAATAATCTTAGTGATTTCGTGGAAAGCATAGTCGATCTTCTCAGCGTTACGTAGGTGTTTAAATCTTGGGGGGAGCAGCTGATCCGGAGCATGGTGTTTTCCAGTAGGTAAAAATGCTTTTTTACTGTAGATAAGGGAACTCCAAATATGGCGAGTATTGCGATATGGTCCTATGATAAGTTCTTACTATTTCAAGTGTCATGGGGATTCAGGTGCTGGAGACTATTCGTTCTAGAGTATCGGGGCGTTTTCTGAAGTTGCTTGAACTGTAGATAGCTTCGTCTAGTGACTAGAGAGCAAGAGAGTGCTTTTAGATATACTCATGAGAGATTCTTTGAGTTGCGGCTTCTGTTTTTTCACACCCAGTCGGTGGTTTTAGCATTGTGGTGTGTGACACTGATAGGAGACTTCTGTGTGATGACTGAGAGGGAGACTCCGCATTCGTTATACTATCTGGTGGTTTATAAGTGGCAGTGAAGAAAGTATTGCTGAGTCTTAGCAGTCTTTTGTAGAAAATGTCCACTTAGAAATTGTCCACTCAAGGGAAGGATGGACATTATCTTATGAATACAACCATAAAGAATACCGTTTTGGTGTACTTTCCTGGTAATATGCCTCACCCTATTTATGCCTGAGATACTGATACAACCTTACTGAGTGGTTATCAATTTAGTTTTGGTATGAGCAACGGCTCCAACTCTTTTCATACATTTTTAGGGTATGTCCATTTTTACTACTATCGCTAACAATTACAGTACATGGTTTTCAAGCCAGTGATATAATGACACATTGTTACTTTTAAAAATTTATTAAGACCTTGTATCTTCATTGCAAATATCTTGTGATGGTACTAATGTAAGTTCATCAATATTGTGGGTCCAATGTACACACTCTGTGCGGCGAAATTCCACGCACCTAAAAGCTCAGTGGAACGTAATGAACTTGACGTGCGAATATTTCAGACCCAACTAGGCATGTCATAAAATATGCAGAGTCATTTAACTGACCGTCAAAACTTGAACTGGGTTTGGTGTTAGGACAGTTGGAGTTAGCCAACGAGAATGACTTCAGAGTCATAGCTCCGAATCTCCAAGCACAAGGTTGGAACGTGGAGTGATGAAGGAGCCTATTCCTTCCTCTGTACGTTAAAAAATGAAATAGTGAGATAATATTGTTAGCAATGAGTTCAATACACCATCTTTCAGCTGGCGGAGGGTAGAAGCTGACTGCGAAAGTTGACTGGACGCATGGGCTTTATCATGTAGGTTGTCACAATGACACCAACGGCTACACATTCATTGTTTCAGATACGTTCCGTTCGGTTTTATCTGTCCATTATGCATGTAACTCTATAAGATTTTATTGTTTTGAATATGCTAATTAAAATACTAGATTATAAGCAAACTGAAAATGCTTTGTCACATTATTAAATTTATCCCAATTGAATTATAGAAGTATCAGTAGTTCGCATACGCGTAAAAAAGGATTTTAAATTACGTTAAATGACTATGATAGTTGTGGGGATGTAATTTCTAGCAACTACTTCTTCGGTGCTACTTAACTATACGCAATATAGTTTTTCTCGGAAATCCTCCAGCTGGTAAGTAATCAGAAACAATAATTGAGAAAAAAATTAGATTTTTGAATAAATGTAAGTTTATAAATTATGTTCTATATTTAATGAAAAAAGCACAGTAAATTATTCCATGGGACACGAAGCACAATGCTGACTTAATTTCTTCAGCATTCGCCCTGTTCTTAACAAAAATATCGAAAATTAAAAAAATTAGATTTCTTAAAGTTAGTTTTATGTTACACAATCTCCAGTCTCTACTCTATTCAAATACTTACCTTATAGTACCTCGGTTACAGGTAACACATCGCGGAGGAAAGCGTAGCGAAGAAAACAGCGCAAGGGTAAAGGATGCAGATTTAAAACATCGTAATAGAAAAATAAAGAGGTGCAGCAGTTTCGAAGTTTTAAAACATAGTCGTACAAGATATCGTGGTAAAAATAAAGTGCCTACAAATCACTGCATGGTGTTAATATTGCAGACATTCGTTTTCTAAATTTAAAAAACTTTTAGTTAATTTTTGCCTAATGATTCGTGAGTAAAAGAGGAAAGATGCAATTTCTTATATCTATATTTCATATTTTGTATTAACTAGTAAAATTAACTGTAAAAGTAAGAAGGAAACTTAAGCGTTCCAAATCTGGAAATTAGTAAAAATTAACGCTACGATTTTGAAATTTGTTAAAATATTTTGTTAAAAATGAAATTCTTTCTCGCTTAATAAAAAAATGAAGGGAAATTTACAGAAGAGATTAATTTTTAGTCTTAACATATTTCACTAATATTTATGATCATCATCAAGTAGTGATTTAGATATAATATAAAAATTACTTGATTTTACTTCTCGAAATTTTCTGGTTTAATGAAAATTTGATCGAATGTTAATGAATTGTTAAAAATATAAACAGCTCCTTTTCCTCTCGAAGTTTTATTTTGTCCAAAAATTAATATTTCGCATATAAAGTCTAAGGATTTTAAGTTTTAATAACGTTTATTTTATTGTAAATCTTTACTATCTCCCCTTATTTTCCATTTCCGGCCAGAATAAGCTCGAATAGATTTAGTGTAGGCAAATAAGGTTGCAAACTTTAGAAGTATTTAAGACATGGCTTTTAGCCAAGAGTAGTAGTGAAAGAGCGATTTCTCGCGGCCTTTACCAAGCGTGTGATTTTCGTTGTCTGCCTTTAAAGCCTGAATTTAGTTCCCGCTGATATTTGAAGACGTATTGCAGTCTTTGCATTCTGCCCCCTACATACGTAATATTAAAGGGCCAATCTTCGCGTTACTAGACTCTGTAAAGCATCTTAGTTCTTATTAAGTTAGTTCATTTTCTTATTTTCTACGTTCTAGACCAAAAGTGTTGGTCGTTGTCCCGAAATGCGGGAGCACCTGTACGCTGTGAGAATAAAGAGTAAATTTAACCCTCCTTCTCCTTTTTTTATTTTCTACATACGCACGAACATAGCTTTGAATAAGCTTCCTGTTCTGACTCAGGACTCCAATTATGTTTTCAAAATCAATTAGAAGGAACAGTAGTCCTGGCAAAAATATTGATTTCAAGTAATGTAACGATAAACTAATTTTAAGTCATTTAAATTTACGTAATTCAAATCATTTAAGGTTTCATTTTCATATAATCGTTCATATAATCATCAATTATAAGCTATAAGAAATTATTTTACGTGTATTATCCAGTAAAAAGCTAAGAAATAAGACTTCAGTAATCTCCAATTTGCATTATTTTATGTTCAAGTTAAACTAGTATGAACAAAAGCTCCCCTCCCAAGGAGTTTTAACACAATGAAACAAATCAGAAGCAATGTGGAATGAAAGAGAAACTTAAATTACTTTATGTATAAAAATTACACATCGTGGAAGATTTCGTTTCTGATGGTTTAGTTCTTTCTGAGCATTCAATAATTCTTTCTGAACAATTCAATTCACCAAATCTTTGTTATCACTTTAAGCTTTAAAACTACGGAAATTATCGTTTAAGCTTTCATGGATGACCCTAGCATCTCATTTTAATGAGGTGGGCCGATAAAAGAAGAGCTGTGGGGTGAAAACTGAAGCGTTTATAGTCTCCAAATAGAAGCACAATGCCCACTACATTTTCTTCTTGCCTTCATACTTAATAATTATATTCTTAACACTTTCTGTAAAAGCGTTTCCTTACATATAAAATATGTATGCAGTTTGGCTATCTTTACAGTAAGTCCAACTCATTTTCATTTTAATGCCAAGTAATTTGTATGTGCTTATATTTTAATGTACATTTGCTAATTTTTATTATTATACTATTGTGCATAAAAGCTATGCTACATTTTTCCAATCTTTAAAGTATAACATGCAATTTATAGAATATTAACATCAATTTATAAAATAATGTTAATACTTGCAAATAATTCCAAAACAATTGTAATAGCAAAACTTGAACGTTGTATTGAAATTCAAGTTTTACTTTTATTTAGTAATATATATAACATATGAAAATGACGTTAACTTCAAGGATCCTAGTCAGGAAATTATTTAAATCTCCGTTATTTCTGATATCTCAGTATTATTGCAGTTTTGTGTAAAGTATATGTAGCAAAGATCTTGCCTTTCTTTAGACTTGGAGGTCGCACTACAACCTCACAAGGTCGGTAAGTGGAACTGCAAGACATTTTCAGTTAGCTAAAACTGTTAAGTATGTCCAATAAATTATTTCCAGATAGATACATACTTTTACATATATACTTACTAAGATTAACATACTTTTGCTTTGTATGTTCATCCAACCACCGAGTTTCATATTCCGAAAGAAACTTCATCACATCACAAATACAAAATATAGAAAATTTGTGAGTACTTGCGAAGTGAAACTCTCCTTTGATGATTCTAATATTTCCAAAGAAAAATGACGGTAGACAGAAGTACATTAGAGTATTAGTCGCTGAGATAAGTGACTAGCAAAATTTCGCGAGTAAAGTTTTCTCACCGTTTTAACTGATTTTAGGAGAACTGAAAACAAAACTCACTTGCACAAGACATTAAAATAATTTAAACTTTTTGAAAGGGCAAAGTAAATCACTACTTATACTTGTTGCACACACTTTATGTTAAGAAATTATTATGATTTAAATCTTTACTATAACCTCTCCTTTCCGTATTCCTTACCAGAATGCAAATTAGGATTTCGGGTATTTTTAGCTGTGGGTTCTGAATCTTTAAATAAGCTTTAATTAAGCTTCTGGCAACCGTTTCCTGCTATCAGTATTCTTGCCAGCTCTGCTAAAGCGTTATGTTCCGGCTTTACAATCTCTCTAACCGGTGTTTTAAAAATACGCTTAGGTAAAATATCTAAGCCCCATTAAATAAGTCTGTTTTATGCATTCCTCTCATGTCGTTTGTGGAAGGCGAGAGGGGTGGGAAACCCTCCGACCCGTCACCCCCGGGGTGCTCTAAATCAAAATTGGGGGCGGAACTGAGCCAAATCGCACTGTCACCTGTTAGGTACTCAAGGCTGTTGCTAACGACAGGCGTAATCTAGCGCTCCTTGACACGAGAATTCTCATGCGCTTGGGGTGACAGACAAGTGAGCATGAGTAACAACAACAACATTTTATGCATAGTCTTAGACTACGTTTGAATTTAACTTTGGTATTCTAATTTAAGTACCCACTACTAGTGGAACTTTCGTCTGTAGCACAAGTTGCGCCTGTTCTTTTACATTAAAATTAAATAAAAGGATTATTTTAAAATTCTTCGGGACTTTCTGAGTGATTTAAGATGTAGCGATAATTCGTTGTTAGTCTAGTAGGGTCTGCAAAGACTTTAGCTTCCAGTTATAACAGAAACCCTTCACGCTAAAAGAACCAGCTAACTACATCGTTTGAGAACAATGACAGATAGCTAAGCATAAAGTTGTAAATTACTTGAAACCGAATGCGAAAAACACTGAGTTAAAATTTTTTATCGAAAATAAAATTTTTTATAGTAAATGAGAGATCAGGGAAAACCTATTCATAAACTTAAATCGTCTTGTTAATAGTCCTAATAGAAGAATTTTGAAAATAAAATTAAATCATTATTTAAAATTGTACGGGTACTCTTTTTCAAAAGCAAATAATTCTGCAAGATAGAATTTTACTCCTGTTAAAGAGGGACATGTACCTATTTGCCCTCGAAATCTATAGCGTTCTCGATCAAATCTACTCCAAATACTGGGATGTTGCTTAGCTAATTTGATGTTTCTGTTCTGTTTTGATTTTTTTTCGCAGCTGTAATTTGGGAAATGATAAGTATGTTTATTATTCATCTATGATTTATAATTCTCTGATTCTTTTTTCTTGCGAACGTAAGCCGCGCGTTCCTTGATATGGGGGGGTGGGTGGGTGGTGGTTAATTTTAGTTTTAGTTGCCCTTTTCAATTACCGTTAAATAAAGAGTGAAAGATCTCGAATTTGGAAAAACAGATGAATATGGAGGGAGAACACCAAATTTGGAATGTTAATTTTGAGGTGGCCAACTATTTTTAAGCAGCTATCGTATTTGTTATATCTTACATAAATACACTGCTGGCCACCGTAAATGCAACACCCTGAAGGAAGCATGTAAATGAAATTTACAACATGCATTAGCTGAGGTAAGACATGCAAATGATTAGAATTTCAGCGCAGACGCACATCACGCTGGCCTAAGGCGCCACTTCAAAGCGCTATTTAAGGCTTGCAGTTTTCGACGATTTCAAGTTTGGCAATTGTGTTTTTCTTGTGGTTTTTTCAAAAAAACGATCAATTATGCCTCTTAGTAAACAGCGATCATTGTTTGATCTTTACAAGAGATTCTATTCTTCGAAGTGAGTTTGACATAACACATTTTCAATTAACTCTCTGTTTAGACTATTAATGGTTAAAAAAATACCAAGAACATGCAACAAAATTTTGCTTTCTTCGTCCTTAGAAAACGAAGCGTACTGAAGTTGCAGTATAACTGCTCATAGCAGTTTTAGATTTAGCAGCGGTAATGGGAATGCTCACGTGTTTAAGGAACTTTCAAGTTCATCGGAGTTCGACAGAGGAAGGATAGTGGCCTACCGAGAGTGTGGATTACCTTTCAGGGAAATCGGTAGTCGTGTTGGAAGAAAAACCAAACAACTGTAATGAGGATATGTGACCTTTGGATGCAGGAGGGTACGATGGACCGACGTGTTCGATCGCATCCACTTCAGTGCACCACTTCACGTGATGACAGGAACATTGTGCGCATATCAGTGACGGATCGTTCAGTCACATCACGAACCACTCAGCACATTCATTGTCTGCGCGTACCATTCGACGTCGTTTACAGCAGAGTGGTCTGTCCGCAAGACGTCCATTGCTTCGTCTACCCTTGACGCAGAACCACAGACGTCTCCGCCGCCAATGGGGCGATGAAAGAAGGATGTGGACGGCAGAATGGAATGAAATTGCCTTTACTGTCTGCAACACCACGATGGCCGGATTCGAGACTGGAGACACAATGGAGAGAGGATGCTGAACAGCTGCGTTGTGCACCGCCACACTGGCCCTACACCGTGTATTATGGTATGGGGCGGTATTGGATATCACTCTCGCACTCCTCTAGTACGCCTTGCCGGTACTTTAAACAGCCCGCGCTACATCTCCGAGGTTTTGGAGCCAGCTGTTCTTCCTTACCTTCAGGGCTTGCCCACAGCCATATTTCAACAGGATAATGCGCGACCACACGTGGCACGCATTGCCCAAGGGTTCTTCGTCAATCGCCAGATTGAATTGCTTCCGTGGCCGCTCGCTCTCTGGATCTTTCGCCGATAGAAAACATGCGGTCCATGGTTGCTGAACGATTGACCCAGATTACATCCCATGCTGCCACATCAGATCAACTGTGGCAACGTGTGGAAGCTGCTTGGTCTGCTGTACCCAAAGAAGACATCCAAAGTCTCTTTGAATCAATGCCGAGGCGTGTGGGAGCGGTGGTCTCCAACAGTGGCGGCTGCTCTAGCTACTGATTCTAGAAGGAACCACACTTCAGAGAAGTCTATAAATTTAATCATTTGATACTTGGTCAACATGTTATATAATAAATAAATTTTGTTGTGATATGTATTGTCTTTCTTGGTGTTGCAATTTCTTGGGCCAGCAGTGTATTTGAATGTGTAAATAACTCTGTAAGATATAACATTACATATATACAAATGTTAAATGAAATTAATTAAATAATTAAATAAAATTGTTAATTAATTTGTTAATTAATAATAATTTCAAATGATTAAAAATAGTTAACTTAAATACAGTTAATGAAAGTACAGATAATATTGCGTTTCACAGTATAGCTCTTTTTCCAAGTATTTTTAACCTATTTTCAGATATGCTACTCTGCTGGCTGTAGAATGTGACAACAGTCTATAGTCTCTCTGCAATAGAATACATAAGTATCCAGACCCCTTGCAACCCGCATCAGCACTGGTTATTTTCACGTCGCCTAAACCAATGCTGGCAAATCATGAAAGGCTCATGCCTTGTTATAAACTGAGGAAGGTGAAGTGAGCCTCCTCGTAGAAGCTGTGAGAAATCTTTGTATACTCATTTTCCAGTTATCTCTATTTCCCATATTTTCTACTTTATTTGGAAAACTGTTAAGGTGGAAAATTTGAAATAGACATTCGCATTTCTAAGACACGGTTTGCTAGATCCGTTTTTTAGATTTTGCAGGCATATACTTGAAGACATCTCAGAAATATTTTTTCATAAGTCTGTTGCAGTAGAATTAAAGTGTGATAGTAGGAGTATAGCAAATGAAAGCGCTCAGTGTCAAGCTAAAGCTTGCGTGTGTGAGAAAGCAAATAAACTATGTTCATCGAAGTGTCACCGTATGATAAAATTTCACCATGTGGAAAGAAATGAAACTGAGTTGACAGTTACAGATTACTGGTAACTATACTCAAAATGCAAAAGCTAGCCTAACTTGGCTTGCTATCATTTATCGTATTTTCATATTAACATCTTGTTTATTTGGACAGTATGAATTAGTTAATAATTATTATTTAATATTATGAATATCAATTTCTTAAATCAATATGATTATTGTACGGTTTTAAAGTTACCGCTTTTCTACCTAAGAAAGTAATTAAAAAAACAAATTCAAAAGGTATATAGTAAAACGTTTACTGGTAACTACTAAATCAAAAATTCATTAAAATAAGCGCTGAAAGAATAATCTCTTTTTATCCTCATGCTCTTAAAGAAGCTCTCGCTACCTTGACTTTAATGCAATAAGACCGAATGAAACAGGCTGTTTGAGAAAACAGGTTTTCAGTAGGCTAAAAATATCAGGCTGATTAGAAAATGTTAGATAATTGTCCAATTAGCCAAGCATATTTCAAAATGACTGTTTCCAAAAAGCCTGTTTGGAATAAGCTGGTTTTTCCAGTTAACCTACGACATACATGAAAAGCCAATAAATAGGTATCTGACCTTTGGATTTGAAGTGGAGCCTAAAACAGAAGTTAATGAGCGGAATGGTAAGCCAGTCGCATTAATTTAGAAAACAATAATACACGCTAGCAAATAGGTTCAATAAGTGATCTTCATATCTGAATAGAAAGAACACTACGACTTTTAAGCATTCCACTTGTAGAGTCATTAGTTTTGTCGAAGCAGGTAACATTAAAAATGTGCAATGTCTTTACCGGGATTTGAACTCCGGGCCATATGACTGCTAACCTGTCGTGCTTATAATTACAGACAAAAGCACGTGATAAAGAGGGTGAAAAATACCTTACACACTTCACTTGAAAAACATGCTTGCGAATTTTTATTCCGTGCCAAAACTGTAACTCTTGCAATGAGCATGTGGCTATTCTGTTCAAAGACATTAATAAAATAATAGTAATTTAAACTTATTTCCGTGACTCATGGAAATGGCTCAAAGGAGTCAAACTAAATCAGTTTGTGTCGTATGTCAAGAACAAAATCTTTCATGAATGTTATTCTAAAGGTCGAAACTTTTACTATAACATGGATAATTTGTTAGACTTGATTTGAGGTCTTGCGTATTTCTACGTAGTCGTAAAGGGATAATAAAATGAAAATTTAGCCTGATAATGATTGTTGCTTCACGAGCAAAGTTTAAAAGGGAGACAATGACGAAAGTTTGAACCGTTTTCGGAATATTTAATGAGCGCGGAATAGTGAAAGGATGAATGATAAAATAATAGTGCGCTTAATTGGAACGTTTTCCTAGTTTGGAGAATTTGTATTTTACATTACTATATGCACAAACTGCGTTCAATTTAGGACAGAAAATTCAGATTATGCCTTTAATTGCCTTAATTATACGAAGTCATTTCACCAGTCACGAATCTGCATATTAAATATATAGAATCACAAGATTAAGCCTTTAAGATATTAAACATGAAAATATCACGTGCGGTAAAAGAAGTGCAAAATTAAAATATAATATATTGCAATAAGTTAATCGAAAAATATGAGCACTTTGTTTTCACTCATATAATTATTGTACAGAAATAAAATGAGTCTGACCTGAATTAGGATTTTTGCTTTTTCTTTTTTTAATGCTACAGACGTGAAGCATGCGCAATGCCCTCGCTGGGACTTGAATCTGGACCTCTCGAATACGTGCCGAGTGTGTGGCCGTTACACCACGAAGGAGGTAGAAAACACCTTATATACTCCCCCTTTTAAAGGGCGACTGGGGATTAGAATTAATTAAATATTCTGGAGTTGTGCCGAAAACTTAATTTATTTTGCACAATATTAAACATCATATACTGCGATATTATATACTTTCTAAAATTATTTTGAGATGCTTAAAAAAATGTTACCCTTCTCAAGAAAAATAGCGAATTAAGTCACTGTCGTTTATTTTACTTTTTAGCCCTTTTTTGTAATCTTTTAATGTTAAATAGAATATTAATTTATTTATAATTTCTACGATGTTAATTTCATAGCTCTTCACTTCCCTTTTCTTAGATGATCTTGAAATGAAATTTGGAGTTTCAAACCTAACCACATAAAGTAAAATACTTAAGAATTGACAAAAAAGGAAATTCTTTAAAAAATAAAAATGAATTATTAGTTACTCTGCTATGCACCTAAACGTAATTTCCAACTTAAAATCAAATGGGAATAATTTGAACTAACGGCAACCCAAACAGAATAGCCAAAAATGGATATTAGGATTCTTAGGCAAAAAGATGCAAAGCTTCTAGCATGAACTTTTATTTGACCACACGTTTGCAATTAATATGAAAATCTGATTAACCGCTCAAGCTTCTGCAGACTCTTTGAAGTCTTCCAGCTAAATATTAACTAGCATGCTTTTGAGAGGATTGGATTGAAGATGATGCACAGTCAGTACAACTAAAACACTTACAACAAGCAATAAATAGCCTAAAAGGTTTTTCTCGATTAATCAATTTACTGACTCAAATTTCTTTTAAGATAAAATAAGGCAAATAACAAGAACACCCATCTTTGCATCTTTTCTCAGTCGTTTCTTTAGACCAAGTTTGGGCAAGCTGCTGCACTAGAATTTGTCGCTTTTTGAGGAATAATCACATTTCTTAAGTGAGTAGCAATCACATTTCTTTCCTTCACGAGTTCACATGTAGTAAATACTAAACATTCAAGGAGAAAAGTAATAACTTCTGTAAACATATGGTGTCGTTTACCAATCGCTTTTATTTCATAAAATATACCTCACCACTTAATAGTTACATTTTAAAATTATGAAAAAGAGGTATACCAAAATTTAGACTAAAATTGTTTATGAATGTGTCTGACTAATTAATTTTACTATTTTTTGGTTTAATTAATAATTTTTCTGTTTCTGTGCTTAATAAAATGATATAAATTCTCTTTTATGAAACGTTTAACCTAAAACAGCGTTTGTTTTCTAAAACGGGAAAATACAAGTACTGACAAAGGAAGAAAATCTTGTTGCCCACTGTAATGTCGCGTCATCTAAGATTAGGTTGAATTTAGAAATACAATTATCTCGAAGTAAGCCAACGAGCTCTAAAGTGAGTAACAATAATATCATAGACATGAATTTTTATAAGATGGAAGCAGCGGAATAACCACGATTTTGAGCTAGTATTATCGACCTTTAACTCTGTAACGATAAAAGACCCACCAGTAGCCGAGTAATTAAAACTGTTTATTTTGGCAGTCCTACCTGGGCTCAAAACCAGGAAAGCGGGCTGGCTACATGGTTGGGTTTCGCAGTTTCTCTCATGTTTAATGTGAATTACGAGGTAGTTGTCCTTAGAACGTCTTCCACGAATGCATTCCTTCTCTTAGGCAGATAGCCTTTGTGTACTTAGTCATGTTCAAATAGCCTAATCTAAGCGATAAAATTTTTAGCGCTGTATCTTTAACTTTGATGATAAAAATAATTTTTACACCTTTTAAAAACGAATAAAAATTAGAGCAGGAGAATCTTCTGTTTAGTGCTGAATGGAGTACAAATACTCAAGTGATTTTGGCAATGTAAAGAAGTTGTGATTGAGTTGTGATTGTGTTGAGTTGTGATTTTGGTAATGTTATGAAGAACATTTGGCTAACTTTCTAGTAATGTATATCAGAGTTAGAAGGATTGCAATATGAAAAGACCCTTCACCAATAAACATTCTGAAAATGGTGCTAGTTTAAATCCAGAAGCAAGAGGAAATCATAAATGAAGGATTGGCTCGAAATTTACCTAGGCAACAAAATGTGTTCACACAATAAACCGAAACTAATGTACAAACAAAAGTTTTGTTTTTGCTCATAAAACTCCAGAAAGAAAAAAATGGTATTTTTATGGAAATTATATCAAAAATGCATAACTAAAGCTGTTAAATTACATGTCCTTATATTAAATGCAAACCTGAGAATATAAGTTTATCTTGAAGAATACTTACAAGAAGATTATGTTGATTAAAATTTCAATTAATAATTATTAGAGCTTGTAAGGTATATTTTAATTTTATAACAGTTATCATAATTTGGAAGGCCTTTCCTATTAATTCTTGTTTCCACTTACAGTTCCCAGAATGAGTTTTAGAACTGCGTTGAATGCAAATGAATTAGAAGAAGTATTTAAGGAAGGTACACTTACTTCGTGAGAGAGTGCTAGGAATCCTTAGTAGCGCGTGTTTGCTTTCGGGATAAGTCTCTCTTGAAGCTGTTACGCTCTGCCGTATTATTACGTGCCTTTGATAGTTACCGGCTAGTCTAAATTAAGAGCCAACTATGTTAAATACTTTTGTTTAGCTTCGTCTAAGTCTCCTTTAGTTAGTTATAGTTTAGTTTCTTATTTTTTTATTCTGAGTTAAAGCCAAAGTATACTCTTTGTTGTAAGCCCGAGAAATGGGCCAACTGTTATTCTTCTTTGAGTCAAATAAAGGGTAGTTTAATCCTTCTTGAGTCTACATCTTTAGTTATTTGAACCCAGCGATAAATCGCTATACAGTTCACTAGGTTCTTCGACGTTCTTCTTAAACAAAAAGAATGAGGAACTTTAAGAGCTCATGACAAAGTACCCAATATCTCTTTATAAAAGTAATGAGCAAACAGGCATTGCACAATTATTAATTTTTATATGTTCGAAATCTCATTGTTATTCTTATATGCTCCTCTTAATTCAAAATTATTGAAGAGCTCTTTTTAGGGGAATCTCTTAAAGACTAAACAACGGAGGCTGACATATTAGAAAAAGTTAAAATTTGCTTAATTAGCTATGAATTACTATGGAAGAAAATGTTAAGTGTAACAACTATTACATCTGACATAAAACATTTTCGGTGCTGTCGGTGTATTCAAGAATATTCAGGATAAAATTTATGCAAATTACCTTAGATATAGTTTAGTTACAATGCATTATACATCAACAAACATTATGTAAAATTTGTTAAAAATAGAAGTCACATTTTACATTATTAAACTTCTGAATTTAATGTGATTGAAAGGCTTTGAATACAGACAGTGGGTTATGTTTTTGTAAATACAGGTATTTCACAATTCTTCTGGATAATGTTCACGTTACACTTAGAGAAAACCACGCAAACTCTCATGCAGCACTTCGCAGATATTTGAACCTAGGTCAAATTTTGTCAGTGTTCAGTGACCCTTCCGCTTGGAGAAATTAATTTGAGAGAAATGCAGAGTCGTTAAGAAATTTGCAAATTTTACCATAATCTTAATTCTGATTACAACAAACTTAAGATATTTGCTCAAAACATGTTATCATTTGACGGATCTGGATATATGAAAAAAAAATATTTTCTATCAAGAGCCTGAATGAGAGCATGTTAAGATCAAGCATCATCAATGATCATTTATAAGTAATTCTAAGAACCTTCCGTACGAAATTAACATCTGAAATTTGGAAAATGTTGAAAGACGTAAGACAGCAAGATTCACCTCTTTCCACTGTTGGTTGTTAGAAATTTATTTATTTTTATATTAGTATTCATTTGCCCTAATATAGCAATTTTTTTCTGGAAATGTTATTATATTTATTTCCCGCCATTCTTTTCAATCCCTAACAAGGTTTTTTGGCCAAAAACTGTTCCCCCCCCCTCGCCTGAACTAGGGCATAATCTTCGTGAGAGTTGTCGTCCACAGATGAACGCTGAAAGGTTTTTAAGGGTGAGGTAGAGGTCTATTTTTCAAGGAAACAGTAAGTGCGCACTAAAAGCATGTTTGTAAAACGGCATAAATACAGTCCTAATAATTCATAATATTAGACTGACAAGACTATAAGACGCTTTGCGGACATTAACAATACTATAAGCATTTACAATGTTTTCAGCGTTTTCATCCACGAGTTATATTCGAAACACATATAATATATCATTGATGCAAGGATAGGGGTGAACAAAAAACTCGGAAGAGAAGAAACGGGTGGAATCATCTCTCAGAAAGATGGAGGGTGTCAGAAAAGTTAAGAAACTGCGCGAGAAACTAAGCTCTAGATCAGCGATTCTCAACCGGTGGTACACTGGTGGTACGAAAGAGAAAAATACGTGGTTCGCAAAGAAACAAAGTATTTTTAATTATTAAATTCAAACATTAAGTACTAAGTTTTTTTCTCTAATACTCGTAAATATATGCAATCTGAGCTTTGCTCAAGGTTAAAAGTCGCTCACGAAATTTCGCAAAATCATCTGTTTTTATTTCCACAAATATTATTTTAGCCGTAGACTTAACAAAATTTTTTCATAAATGATGTTTTTAAAAAGTGTAATAGAAATGAATGTTGCATTTAATAGCAAATAAAAATAAGTTCGTATAAAAAGATAATATTATCTCATTAATTCTTTTGGAGTTAATCGATTTATTAACATATCTGCACTTTATGTTGTCACCGCTTACGGGCTCAGATAGCTCTATTTTCAATTACAATCAGTTCTTCTAAGTCGATTTGCTGTCTCTAACAGCCGATATTTTGTCTTTTTGATACTTTGTGTTCCTTCCTTTTCTACGCGATTTGAGAATATCATTATTTGTTTTTGAAGAACTCGTAATATAATCTGCATTTGTATATTTGTGAAAAAATTATAAAACAAATCTAAATTTCCAAAATGGAAAAATGGCTAGGATTGCCTAAGGGAAAAATTATGATTCACAGGTGAGGGATCCAAGGCAGTCTACTAGCACTAGGAATATTGAAAATAAAATAAAAACTGTTTATAGAAAATATAACGAAAGATATTCCTCATTTGAGTTTACTTGGAATGGAGGTGAAATAGATCCTCAACCTCGATGTGTTGTTTGCGGTGAACTATTATTCAATCAAGGTCTGAAACTATTGTTTCTTAAAAGACACCTTGAATCTAAGCACGCCAATTTAAAGGATAAATCTGAAGAATATTTTAAGAGGAACGTATTGGAGTTCAAGAATAGTAAACGAGTAACGAAAGATTTTGTTACTTCAAGTGAAAATGCTTTGGAAGCTAGTTACCTAGTAAGCCTAAGAATTGCAAGTAAGCCAAGACTGAGCAGGTTCACACTATTGGATAAAACCTTATATTACCAGCAGCTAAAGATATCGTTTTAGCATTATTCAACGAAAAAGCGACTAATGAACTTAATAATATTCTGTTATCAAATGATACAGTAAGTCGACGAATTCATAAAATAGCAAATTCCCCAATAGAGACACTTATTCAAAAAATAAAACACAGTTAATATTTCGTATTGCAATTGGATAAAAGAACTGATGCTAGAATAACGAACTTTGTTCAATTATTAGTTTACATACGTTTCGAGGGAGATAAACCAATTGCCGAAGAGTTCTTATTTTGTGAATCTCTTCATGGTACAGCAACTGCAAAGGAAATTTTTAAAAGTAATTGATAATTTTATTAGAAAATGGGCAATTTTACTGGGTGCTTGAAAGGATATTGATAGTGATCGAAATCTCCGACTCTTCCACAAGTACATTGAACATTATCACGAAGGCTGAACCATTGCAGATTGCTCATAAATGGGCCATGACCGGTAAAAATGTGTAAAGCGCAAATAGCCAATTTTCCAGGTTTTAGAGAATAATTTATGTACCCTTGTTTCAAGCTGTTTGAGTTTTCTTAATACATTGCCATTGTTTGACGAGTTCTTTATACAGTAAAGCCTTGGAAATGTCACATCTAGTGTGTTTGTGTGAGGCTCTGTGGCCGCTCTTTTCACAAGCATCTGAGCGTTCTCATTTGCAGTGATCCCTGTGTGAGCTATTCCACTGCAGTTTCGACCTAAGGCTGAATGGTACACCAAATATTTGTTTCTGAATTTTTATTGGGAGATATTTCCGCTTTTGCGGCCCATGATGGCTTGCAGTCTAAACGCAGAGTCTGTGTGAATGGTACGGTAATGGCTATATGTTGATGAGAAATCTAATCCGATCTTGAAGGCTCAGAGTTCGGTCTTTCAGACCGAATTTTTGTTGCTCAGTTTCCTTGCCCAGGGCTTCAGAGGATTAGAGACTACCTTGCATTAGAGACTATTTCCTTGAATTAGAGACTACTTTGCTCTCCAGTGAGGTTGACAGGAAAACATTTCACACAATATGAAGAACACATTTTGTCACATATTGAAAGGCGTAACGTAATGCTACATCCTCTTTATTGTTTGGATTTATGTCTAGTGTTCTTCAATGTAATCACAGAGATTCAAGATTAGGTACACAAAACACCAAACCAAATAATGGCTTGATTACAAGTATATACCCAGTTTCTCTTTCAATCACTCCATTCACATAGATTGTAGAGTCATAAGGTAATTTTAAAGCAAGAGACGTGGAAAATAAGAAAAGCCCTCACCAGGACTCGGACCTGAATCGCTCGAATACGCGTCGAGTGAGCTACCGTTACACCACAAAGGCATGCAGAAAGGAAGAAGAAAATACATTATATACTCCCCGTGTTAAAGGGCGACTGTTGATTAGAGGACCCAATCGAAAAATCCTTGTGGTGAAGAATCATCAGCCACAGTTTTTAGTTCGGATGCCACTGTAGAGTCGCTAGGTTATTTGGATGCTGGGGACGTGACCTGGAATTCTCGAATACGCGCCGAGTGTGCTACTGTTACACCATGAAGGCATGCAGAAAGCAGGGAGAAAATACCTTATAAGATTACATATGACGTTTTTCCGTTTGTCAGCAGAAATGGACAGGGCTATAGAGAAAAATTACTTGTCGTCTCTTGGGCTTTCTCGTACATTATCCGAGATGAATTTCAAGCATCTAGTTATAAATTTTTAAAAACTACCTTAACATTTAAATGATGCTTATTATACTTTCATTCCAAGTTCCGAAACACAAGAGCCATAGTACAGAAATACAGCGTAATTTGTGTTTCCCTTGTGAAATAAACTGACAAGATAATCCAGATACATTGTTACTGGGTAATTTATGCAAATTGCTTCTGCATTCATTATTCTACATGTTTTCGATAATGATGGTATATCATGTTTCAATCCCCATTTTGTTCTGAAACTATTTTTTCCATACGGAGCTTAAATTCAATTATTAAACTCCTAATCGATAATATCACTTCTAATTTACCGATACTTTGCGTTTTATAGTTAATTTGGTTATGTCAAATAGCCGACTAGAGAGATCAAAAGATAAACAAATAAGTAGACAGATACTTTAAAATAGAAATGAAAAAGGGGAAAAAATCTGAAAGTTCTCAGATTTTATATTACGCTCAAAGGGGCTTTTTGTAACGTTTTGTGTGTTACCTTTATTTATTAAATATCATTTTCTTCACACTTAAACCATAATACTCAGTTCAACAGCAGTATCACAAAATAATCTAAAAAGCGCATATTTTTATAATTTCCAATACACAATCCCGCGCGCTGGAGATAGAAATGTTTTTTCCCGCGCAGTATTGCCATTTCTCGCTTTGAAATCGTTGAGTTTGTTAATCAAAAATTCGTTAGAGTTTCAGAAAATATGAAATAGATAATGAAACAAATTGTAAATTCCAAATTTGGGCTTCCAGAAACCCATATTCGGGTGGAGGATTACGTTATTCAAAATTTAATGGCTCTAGGATGGTTGTTTCATCACAATGCGAGAAACATACATACATTTATGCAGATTCTCCATTATTTAATTTCTTTGAATATAATATGGGGGATAATAATTGGTGGCAACAATTTGAAAACTAATTCGACGCATTTAACATGTTATAATAAAATGCCAAAACGAAATTAATAGCCCTTCTGAGCAAAATTTCCCCTTTGGGCTAACAAATTTTGAACTTCAACACCGTTAATCGCGTTGATAAGTTGTTGCTTTATATAAGTTAAGAGCTTAACTGTAAAATAAGTACGATTTATTCAATTTTAAACAGCATATCGGTATTCTGTGCCAGCTAGGTGCTATAAAAGTAAAGTATAGTGGTAAAGTATTTATAGAAAACATTCAAAATATAAATCTAGTATCATTCTCATTATTTAGTTATCCATACATTTTGATTTCTTAGGAGATTTAGGGATCCGAAAGGATTTTTTAAACACACATTTTGTTTACTCCATGTTTCTGATAACGAATAAACGTTTAGTTGTTTTTTAAATCTTAAACATAATTTTTACCTACTTTAGTACTTAAATTTGCCTTGCTTTGTGAAATGAATATATACCCTTATTTAGCGTTTGTAACTCTTTTAAACTGTATCGGAAAAGTTTCATTTTAAATTGCACATTTCAAAACAATCATTCTCGCTGCCCAAAAAATTATGTTTGAGACCAAAATGTACGCAATTTCCAATTACTAAATTTACAAATACTCACTGTTGCTATAAAGTTTGAAGTTTAAATATTTTATAGCTTGCCTTCTAAGTTCTTCTATTCCAAGTTATTTACTAATAGAAGTACTTCGCTAATGAATTTTTAATGTAGTCTCGAAAGATCGGTTTAGGTTTCAGTGATTTTACTAATTTTTAACCCACTTCTGAAAACTTCTGTAAGGAGATTTACATTACATTACTCTAGCTATCAATTAATTTTAACTCTCTACATGCTTTTTAAAAACCCCACTCTTAGAAGCAACAAGTTTCTCCTCACAAAGAAGAATTTAGAGGAAATGAAGCAATTTTTGGCACCTCTAACATTGACTTTTCCCTCCTTCGTAAGAACTTCGCGCGTTTTCAAATCTTCTCTCAGACGAATTAAAATGAAATTTTTATAAGTTATTAGCATTTCATCAAACGCTCTTTCAAATAATAGGTTAACTATATGTTAAATACTTTCATTTAGAAGATGATATACTAATTTAATTTAAGACATTTTACACGTCATAAGGCTCTTGAAATTATCGATATGCAATTTACGATGTATTAAAACTTAGGAGATGTTATTATTGATAACCCATTGCGATGACGTATTATGCTAATATATATCTCTTATTGATCAGGATTTATAATGCTGTTCCTGTATAAAACACTGAAATATGTACTTTGCCTTTAATATCAATTACATAAGCAATAGTATTGGATTGTATTATAAGAGAAAAAATTCAGAATTTCCTCGAAAAATTCCTATTTGTTATGCAATTGCTACGGCTTTATTTATGGATGGATAAAGAAACTAAAAAATAGTACTCAGCCAGTAATTTAAAACTTGAATAGGCTGGATCAAGGACAGCATACTTTTAGAGATTATCTCTGCTAGAAAGCAGACTCTAAGAAATATTCCTTATAGGACAATATATCATCGGAATTTCTATAAGCGTGTGTAATTTATGCTCTTAAACCATAAGCATAAATATTAAGAAGACTCATAGATCATTCCCAACTTCGATAAACTCGGAAGCTACTCTCATTTAAGTGGATAAAGCTAACAGTGTGATATATCATAAAATCAAGAAGAAACAAAAATATTCTTTATGCACGGATTTTGAGAGCTGGTATTAACGTTTAAAATTTATTCACATTGTAGAAAAAAGACCGAACTCTCTCAAACGAATAAAGACTTAGAAAGAAATCCATGCAAAACATTCCCTGATAAAAAAAGAAATTTTTTGGATCTTTAGATTATTTTGCGTCAAGAAGGGCTTCTTTACTGGCATTATCAGAAATTTCTTCATAGAAACGCTATCATTACGCATTTAAGTAAATAAAAATTTCAATAATTGAGCAGTGACGAGTAAGGCATGAAACGCATTTGTTTTCCTAAGCGATATTGCTACTTTGAGGCATTTAATTCGCTTCAGGACACAATTCTGTTTTTTTTTTTTTAAAAAACACATTTTGGAGGCTTTTACTTCAGTTTTTACTATGTTGTAGGAAACGGAGGAACAAAAAAACAGTTATCTATAATCTTTAACCATTTTCGAGGTGAACCTATAGACACAAAAGCCTCCTTCAGTTTTTCATTAAAATTACGAATTCTTTCTAATTAAATGCCACAGCAGATAATGGATGGTGTCATCAAACAAACTGTTCAACTTAACGAACTAAGAATGGAATTTTAGTTGTTTTTGTTCAAATATCTAGATTCTCAGTAATTATTCACATAATTTAATTTATGGCACTGCTAAAGACCATTAAAAAGACATTTCATACAAGATGTTTTATACATTTTAATTAAAAAAAGTACTCTCTCATACACTATTACCATATTTCCAAGTTTAAATGTGTATAATATTTTTGTATTCATTCGGATACCATAAGAAAGCGCAGTTTCTTTAAGAAGAATTTTGCTGATTAGAGAATGGCTCAAATTCTTTACTCTCAGTAGTAGTATACTTTGTTTGCTAGGAAAAGAAAATGATTATTACGATATAAATAAGAGGACTGCATGTAGAATGGAGGAACATTTTATCTCTCTCTTTCTCTCTCTAGTTCCTCATGAAATATAATTCTGTGAATCAAAACGTTCTGAAACTGCCCATTTAAAACTTGCCAAAACCATATTTACTATGTGGTGAAGTCAGGAAAGTCAAACTCAGTTTCTACGTAATCTGAAACTTTTCAGTGAGCAGACAACCTTCTAACACTCAAAATTGATTGTTCTGTAATTTATGTTCTGCAGTAGAAAAACAGTTTTCAGAAAAAAGAGGAGTTTGAAAAATTTATTAAGCTATTAAACATAGTACAAATATTTATATTAAAATAAATAAAAATGTTTAATTTAATTAAAAAAGTAGTAAAGTACGTAAAATTTATGTTAAAAATACAATCTTTTAAAAGATTATTTAATTAAAAATTAAGAAGAAAATGACAATATTACTGACTACTACCGTCGCAAAGTAGCTTGCACAAATTTAAGTTAGTTTCCAACTGACTTTAATATGATTGTTACCTCACCTATCATTGTTATTAATTAGCTCCTTCACCTTGATCCAGAAACATGGATACATTAAAATATTTTTCTCGTAATTAAAGTTCAGGTTATAAATTAAAAAGCCCGTGCATTATTTCCTGTTATCTATCAAACAGTTTTGTTATTTTCATAAATACTTGATTTGAATTTCACTTTTGATATAAGAAATCCTATACGTTTATATATTGCTACATAGCAAAACATTTGGTTCAAAACATATGACATGTTTGATATGTCTTGAGTATAAAATTCCTTACTTTCTATGCTCCATTCATTAATAGTTTTTGCGTGAGTGGGTAGCCAGCACATTTAATGAAGATTTGAACTAGCATTTAAAATTTTCAAACACATGTCATTTTATGACTTTACATGCGTACGTTTATAATATTCCGATAGAGTCGGTTTCTGTTAAAAGTAAAGCCACCAATCAAATCTCTTTAACAACCATATAGTATTTTGAAAACGCAATTTTTCATTAAATTTAATTAATTAAATACTACAAAGAAAACGAGGTCTAAAGGGAGATGCTTCCGCAGACATCTTTTAAGAGGAACTTCTTGGTGTTTATGTTATACACGAGAAAAACTACCCTTTTAGGAGCAGGGGATAAATTGGAAAGAAATGTTACTTCCAGCATGGTGTTGAAATTTTTATGTTAACAGTGCAATATGCTTATATATTTTCAAAGCGTAACAGCAAAATAAGTAAAAGATATTACAAATTTATCGATTTTAATTTCTACTTAAAACTGCCTAGATTTATTCTCGATATAAAAAAGAGGATTTTCAAGGATAATGCAACCTACTAATTATTCAACAAAATTAAATAAGAAGCCACAACTGCTGAAGACCTTGTAATCATAATATTTAACTACAAATTGAAGTTATTAAATAATAATCTATTTCAGATAACTGATATCCAAAAATTATTCGCCAAAATGCAGATCAAAATATTTTACTGCATAACGCTCTTCAGGGGTGAAACTTCGTGCCATTACATTCATACAGTTGAACACTTTTAAGTATGCATTATTCACATCAGCAGTAAACTCCTACATAGGCCAGGTGTTCGACGAAAACATCGGAGAGTAAGCGCGAAGGGAAAACATCTTCGTACACTCTAGTGGAAAAAAAAGCAGTAAAACATTATAATTGTAAAATGTGCGTACAAAGCATCGTGATAGAAAATAAAGCAACAACAAAAGCTCGCACTTTCAAACTATCATCGTACAAAATCTCGAGATAAAAACTAATTAAAACAGTTGCAAAGCATCTCATAGTAAATACATCTCAGATGAAAACAATTGCTGTTGTTGCACGGCATTTGTTGTTTTGTACATTAGATGTTTTGTGTTTCGGAATTCTAAGGATAGCCTTTCTTTGAAGTTTTGCAGTCCGTAAGATATGTTCGAGATAAAGATTATTCTGAACTTCCTTTATCCTCTTGTTGAAATCTGATTGATTTAAAAGAGCTCTATGTGTGATCATTAACTTGGTCATTCGATACTTTAGCACTGAGGTATCCACCAAATGTGAAAGTAAGAACACAGGCAAGACCTTTTGTACATCATAATTCTTATTGAGAAATAAGTGAAGACGTTTTTATATTATTTACTGTATTTTTATATTATATATATATATATATATGTAAATGATAAATGCTGAGAATGTTTGAAAAGTATAGTATATCAAAATAACTCGTAGATGTCTTAAATATTCCCACTCTTAGCCTCCTAAGGATTGAATGTATTGCGATAATTTGAAATATTTGTTCAGAATACGTTACCTAAGAACGAATTTAAAAAATATATCTTGCCACCTGCACCATTTCTGTGAATATGAAATAAAAATGAAAATAAGTACTTAAAACTTACACTGTTCGTCCGAAAATTACGCAACGCAGAAGAAAAATTACGCAAATTATGCAAATTACTCAAAAGAAATATTCCTATCTCCATCTTCTGGAAACACTTTTGTAAGTGACAGATCATCTGATAAATTACTCTGATGCAAACGTTTTTGGAATTCTTGATTATTTGCAGGCTTTGCGTAACTACACATTATTGTAATCTTTGAGTAGTAATTCATTAGCTGCAAAAGAGTCGGTCAATTTTAAGTGTAGAATAATAGACAACTAAAAATGAAACTTTTTCTGATAACAAAACATTTTATCAAAGGTTGCACACTATTTTCTCATGGCAAAAGAACCTTCATTTTACTTTCTGAAAATTTCCGAATACGAAAATTTTTGCTAAGAACAGTGACTTGAATTTTAGGCAGCTTACGAGAAAAATAAATTTATCTCAAAGAGCGTGTTAAAAAATTCAAAAACTTCTTTTGATGAAAATTATTTCTGTTATTTTAACTCGCCAAGAGTACATGAAATTGCTAGGTTTTCAAACATTGGCTGTTTCAAATGGACAATTTTCTGACTTTCCTTTGCTACCACACATTAGGTAGGCATATATTAATAAAGTTAAATATTTTTCTAACATACTGTAAGCTCTGCAAATGTAAAAACAACCTGAACAGAGCACATGGCTAGAAAATTCTATATTGCTTGCATCTGAGTATTGATAAATAGCATGTGAGTTTAAATAGCGGGTGACATACTGAGAATTTGCAGTTGGCATTACCTTTAGCAAGCTTTACTAAATGTGATAACAATTGTAATTTACAGGTAATAAGTTAATGATTGCTGTAAGACTCAGGGATTCTACTGCTAGTGAAATAAAACGAGTAAATGTGTAGAGATTTATATTTATTTTAAATAACCAGTTAATTTTAATTTTAAGTTACTTTCCTATAAGCCTTCATTCCCCTAATTGTCAGTGCCAGAATATTTAAATTTGGTAGCGTGCGTAAGAAATGCAAATTCTACCAGTGGAAGAATAAGTTAAATATCGACGTTCCAATGGAGGAAAGAGAAAGTCCGGGAAATTGCCATGCGTGCTTATACGCAAACTTCTGTTTAGCAGTTACTGCTGGTTTTGACGTGGCTTAATCGCTATTATCTCGCTGCCACTAGACTCATTTGCGCGCTGTAGGCTACAGGATTATATGAGCTTTGTAGTTTAATTCTTCTACTTGTGAATATCTCTTATTATAAGTTTGATTATACTGTTTCAGTTACCGCCCAAGTTGACGCATTGTAAATGAGTTAAAGAGTTTAATAAAGCGCAGTTTTAACCCTTCCTCTGTGCAATCACTACTTCTCAAGGTTCTTCACAACAGAAGGAGAGTAGAACGTTACAAGTGAAAGAAAACTCCAATTTCTCAGATAACATTTCATTTTTTATTTATTTAAGCACAAAATTTTATGCAATCAGTTACTTTATTTATTTTGCTTCTGAATGAGTATTCTTTATGGTAAAATATTGCTTTAATTTTGCCAAAAGTTGAGAAATGTAATAAGTGAAATAAATGTCATGAAAATGGCATGAGGCACTCTTTTCTCTGTTTTATATTTTAAAATAAATATCTAATGCCTTTAATTTAGGTTAAATTAATATCTAATGCCTTGTTATTTTTACTTGTTAATGCAAGTCATAAAACTTTTAATGTGTTTTTCCCTTTAGAACATTAAATACTATTTTGATAGGATTCATTTTTAAAATTAGAAGATCTAATAATAGCTAGATAAGTTGGAATCAAGTGGAGCGATTTTTGCTACCATACAAAGTATCTAGGTCTCAGAATACGACCTGGCGACTTCTCGCACAGACGTGAAACTGATTACAGCCAGGAAAGGGTGTAAATAGCCTTTTCATTTATCTCAGCTTTTCAACAGAAAGGCGCGGACTTCGTGCTCGCAAAAAACACAGACTACTTGCCCTGAGTAGTTAAGGTTAATTAATGATAAATTCGAAAGTTATGAAGTAGTGCCAGACTTCAGAAAATGATTTAACGTAAGAAGATGACTAAGCAACCTACACCGGCGATAGACTAACTAAACGGTCAAAATGCGTAACCTCTATTGAGTTAACAGCTGGAGAACAAGATAGCAAACGTCGGCTGTACTAGCGAAATCACACTCTGTCTAGACTATTCGTTCCGCCCTTTTAAATACTCTCTTTTACCGGCTTAATTTGCATTCTGTTGAGGAAATAGAGAATTCAGGAAAAATACCAAAATTAAAATAACTGGTTAGTGAACTTGTAAGGTTTTAGTTAAACTAACCAAGTTTTATTTTAATTTAAATCTTTCTATCTCTTCTCTGTTTCAACTTCCCGTCAGAAGAAGCGCGCGTTTTCAGCTTATGCTAATTTTGAAGTACAGCGAAGTACTATTTAAACCAGAGGTAGAAACCTCTCGGTGTGAGAGAGCTTTAGTCTCAGATCACGGTCATTCTGCTCGACGTTCGCCTGACCAGCTAGCAGCTAAAATTATAAGCCATAGTGCTTACTACGTGATTGCATATTGAAATAAATTGAAGTGCGATAGTATTAGTATATCTTGCTACGCACCCTTTTAGTTAGAGGCCAAACTCCGCGAACTGCTCTGTGAGCAAAGTCTAATTTAATTTCTATTTAGGTTTATTTAAATTTATTTGATTTGTTAAGTTAGGCCCAAGTGTGGTCTTTTACTTTCTGTATCTCTCCCGAGTTGGGAAGTGTGTAAATAATAGTGATTTAATAAAAAAAGGATTTTAAATCCCTTTAACTTGCAGTTATTCTCCAGCACAGTATCTACATCAGAACAAAGCCAACATATTTTCAGCTCACTGTTCCAGAGCAGGACTGTAGTTTAGAAGGAGTGTCTTCACCATGTTCCCTAAAGCTATACACAGAACACTCAGTCCTGACACACTAACAGAAATCCTACAAACCTACGTACATTGTTACGTAGGTTGTACTTAATACGTACTACGTACATTGTACTTAATTTTTTTAAGAGTTGGTGTATAGGTTTTAAGTTCAATACCCAATCATAAGTCAATATT
>KK114032.1:218970-267984 GCA_000611955.2 Stegodyphus mimosarum | reverse complement strand
CTGCGAAAGGTGATTATTCTGGCTTTTGACAGATGGTCACATTAATGTGACTGGACTGTGTAAATCAAAATTAACAGTCTTTACAAATATTTAAATCGAGGTGTTACAATATAAAACTTACAAGAAGTTCATTGATAAGTTTTAAATAGCTTCAGACTTACCTAATAGCCAATATTATCAGGATTTGTATTTCCTAAAAGTAAGTAAAATGTTCAAAAGAATGAAACGCAAATACAACGATAGGACAAAATCTTTTTAAGACTTCTTTGCATATAAACGTTAAGTAGAATCCATGGGTCCCTCTCGGAAGAATCCTCTCTCACCAATACATATCGTTTTGTGCTCGTTTGTTATTTTTGACGTTGTCGAGTTTCATTATGCAAAAGTGACACTAATTTATTCTAACAGAATTACACCTGAAACTTTACACCTGAGTCTTTTTGTAACAGTAAAATAAAATAAAACGTAGTTAATAATTACCGTGAGGCACAAAGGGATTCCCCAAAGGTTAATGTGGGGTGTGGACTAATGCACGACCGAGTTTATGGGCCTTTCTTTTTTACAGAAAAGAGGGTCTCATCAGTCGTATATTATTTTGATGTTTAATAACTCATAAAATAATGCAGATATAAACAAACTTATGGCATTTATTGATGGCATAACTTACATATTTTCCTTTTCAAGTTTGAATATCTTACTTTTGTAAATATCGTCTGCGCGTGTGGTTCATTTCAGATAATTTCATTTTCCAGTCTAAATATCTGTACTTTTCTAAATATCGTCTTCTTAGTAATTGCATTTTTCTCTCTTTTGTTTCGGTAACTATTGCAATGTTATGTTTACTTTTGATGTGTTTGTTCTACTTTTGTATGTGATGTTTTATTCGACTGGATAGTAAGCCAGAATTACAACCCCAAAAGCCTCTGAGGATGCCGACATGCTTGCCGGTACCTGGCGTGAAATTGAATATCGACTTGATATTCTCCGTGCGACGAAGGGGGCACACGTGGAAGTTCATTGGCAAGGGCCATGAAACTTTTTGAGTCTATCTAACCATTTCTGTTATTAGTTTTAATCTATCTTTATTATTTTGTGAGCTATTAAACATCAAAATAGGCCCGAGACTTTATAAACACCCTGTATTTTTTTGAAAACATTCCTGACATTACGAGTAATAAAATTCTACTAGGTACTTACGGAAAATCCCGCCGACCACAAGAGACAGCGCCAATCGCGCTAAACCAAAAAAAAACGCATTTACTAAATACAAGAAAAAACGTTCTATTCTTATTTTCCTTTCAAATTTGTTATATTATGAATTATTTATATTTAATTTTTCATTAAAAAGTTCCATTATTTTTTCCATAATATCGCCATATCATGGCCATTGAGGCTGGTAAGATTCCATAACTTTGGAAATATTCAACAGCATGCTCTTCTGTAGCACGGCAGGTGCCAAAATTTTAATAATTTTTTTCCCGAAAATGCGTGATAAAGGGGAAAAAAGGATCTTTACTCAAGAATAATAACTAACACGTGTGATCTAGGTTACACCAAACCCAGCGTTGAAGAAGACGTTTCCTTTTTTGGGGAAAAATCACGTAGTTTGGCGTCGTTTCTTTAATAGGCAAAAATGGTCAACGGGGTTTTACGTAAGTAAAAATGCTTCAAGTTAAAATAATCCCAAATCAAATCTACCAAGCATCGCCATAATTGCACAATAGTTCGCGCACACACAATGGAAGATTAGTGCAGATCGCGCCTACATACATCGTGCACACATTTCAGAGCGTGCATTCGGCAGCGATCCTTATTTTCATAGTAATACTAGCGGCATCATGAAATTAAAGATTCAGAAGGCATGTAAAACTTTAATTTCAACATGCGTTTAAGAAATGTAAAATTTTACTACAGCGTAGTGGATAGTGGAGCCCCAATCTTTGTTTGCAAGAGCTGCAAATAAATTTCAATTTGGGCCTTATTATAAACCCTCCAGTGCACAGTGGTCTACAACTTGCGTATGAATATTTTAAGGCTTTGCACGTTTTAGTGTAATTTAAAACTAAGAATTTTTTTTTAAAACTTCTCTTCATGCTTTAACGTTTGATACCCTGATCCATTTGGGTAGCCTGCCACAGTAAATTTAATGCATCTGATGTTACGAGCCTTATACTTTGCTCTTTAATGCAAAGCTCAAATAGATTCTTTTCAAAAGCTCCAAGCTCTTTAGTCTAATGTTCCTGAAGCTCTTTTATGTGGTCAAGGTGGAATGACGTTGTTTGTAAAATGGTAAAACCGCTTTTTAAAGCAATTGCTTTGCTCAGGGCGTTTACCAAGGTGTTTTCTTGTTACAAGCACAATAGAAGCTTTTATCATGTAAACTCCCACTCATTATATTTTCCTCTGTGTCTCTTAGAAGCAAAAATTGTATTTTATAGGATGCCAGGTGGTGAAGAAGGGAGAAAGAACAACCAGAATTTCTTTCTTTATGAGTTGCTTTTGGAGAAAAAAGTGTCTACTCCTCTTCCTCTGAGTTTGTTAAGCAGGACAGGAATTGCTGATTCTCCTGTTGTCCAGAAAGAGCAATCTTTATCATCCCGTTAAGATAACATAGAAGATATAAACAAAGATAATACACCTCGGCGAACTTTTATAAATAGGTGTTAAATAATGGGTGGATATTATTTAAAAAACTTATTTGCTTCGAGAGTTACATATGAATGTTAACTGATGATTATGTTAATTAACTGATGATGATCAGTAGTCATCAGTTAATTATCAGTTAATTAACTGATGATTGTTATGATTTTCATTACATAATCCGGGCGAAAGCAACTTTGTATAGAGTATTCAAATCTCGGGAATCGTGAAAAAATATTCGAAAATCATAAATTCAAACCTTACAGCTTTTTTTTTATTTAAATCTTTTGAATCCTAACCTTGCAAGGAATTCTTGCAGTTCTTCATCCGTACCCTCAGGGTCCAGCTAGCACGTACACTGCGAAAAAAGGGGGGGGGCAGTTCTTATATCTCTCGTTCTATTGGGTAGATTGACGAAATTCAACTTGCTTTGCGTTTTTTATGTCTCGAAAGCGCAACTTAGGATATGTATTAGATTTATATATAGCATTGTTCTAACATTGGTATTTTCACACAAAATCGGATTCTTTCTGAAATGTCATGCCAATGTTTTTTCCATATTTCGATTGAACGACTCAAATTATGCTAAATTGTTACGTTTTGTAAAAATCGCACGAGTTGTTTTTAAAAAATTAGCTCTCAAAATTTTAGCTCCTCAGTGTTAATTGAATTTGATATATATTTAGTAATATCTCTTTTTTTATTAAACTTACTTGATTCCTTCTTCTAGAATTCGAAATTCAGGTTTAATCCAAATGTAATTCGCCAATTTTTTTATGATTTATTTTTAAAATTTGTATTTTTAAATAAATTTTATAAATTTTTCGAAAAACATTTTGAATTATAACCTATAAAAATTTTGCCATTATCTTAAAGTAGATGTATTTCTGAGCATACCTGAAAAAAATTAGAATTTTTAATTCAAAATTTCCTAGGATATAAGTGAATTTGCAATTTGACGTGTTTATTTTAATTAATAATAACCAAAATGTGGTTTACGCTCTCTGTGTTAAAATTGTTTGAAAATATGAACGATGATTTTTCTTCCGCTCATGGATAATGCAAAAAAGGAAAGGAAAATAGGTTACTATAATTTAAGAAGATCGCCAAGCGAATTATTCTTAACACAAAATAAAAAAAAATGCACCAATACAAATTTTTAAATTTCTCCAAACATTTCTCACCAAAAATTCCAAAATTTAGTATCTAGCCATAACGTTGAGTCGTAGAATCGAAATATGGAAAACAATTGCTATGTTATTTCATAAAAATTCCGCTTTTGTGTCAAAATACCTATGTTTAGAACAATGCTATATATAAATCTAATGTATATCCTAAGTCGTGCTTTCGAGACATTGAAAACGCAATTTGAGTTTTGTCAATCGGCCCAGTAGAACGGGAGATATAGAATTATCACACTCTTTTTTTTTTCGCAGTGTGCAGGTAGAAGCTGAAGCAAGGGCGGCACTTGTGCATTGCGAAAGATACATTAGATATTGCCGGGCCTTGTTAACTGCTAAGCTCTGTCCTGGTTTTGACAGAGAACACACCATTTACTCCACCGGCAGGGCAACTCAGCAGTGTCTGAGTGTACAGCTAACATGCTCAATCAGCAATGGATTCTGCTAAATACAAGACCTTCGACAAAAGCCAAAATGAATGATTAGGCAAGCATAAGATTCGCCTTTTGATATGCCCAACAACTAATATTACAAAGTATATGTACGCAGTCAAGACGAAATACTAAAATACAATGAAAAATGTAACATAAGCAAGGCTAATACATCGTGATACTGAAGTAAATGCCAGTGCATATCATGTATGTTGCTAAGCATTATGCAATTAAGGCCGGGAGCAGTGGTCACTTTATTTTGAAAGAACTTAACAGGTGGGCCACTGTTGCCTGCTATAAAAGAACAGGCAATTTACATCCATGCTTTTCCCGGGGTTTGAACCCGGCCCTTCAGTACGGCAGCCAGAGCAAAGAACGAACAATACATATTCTTTGACCAGAGTCACTACCGTCTGGACAGTTCTACAATATTAATACAGGAAACCAATCAATAAGCAGGCTGTCGTATAACATTGAAATGCACAATATAAATATATATTACATGGATAAATTGTTATGAATTAAATTCTTATTATAATCTATATTTGTATAGTGCATTTAATGTTGTATAAATAAGTACAGAAATGGTAACAGTAATGCTTGCTCATAGAGGAGAATAATCCGGGGTGGGCGATCCGAGGGTCTCCCACTCCTCTTTCTCTACCACTACCCACTCGAGAGAATTTTCGGCTCACTGTGTATTTTCAATGGCCCCTTACAGCACAGCGGAGGACGTGGGCACCATAAACTTACCTTTGTGGTTAATCGGTTTTGCGCCACGTCCTTCTTTGTCTAGGGTAACCTTCGAACTAAATACTGGAGGGGTCACACCGTCATCCCGCAGCCAGCGCCTGGGATTTATTGTAATACAATGAAGAATTTATACATGGCCCTTGCTACACAGACATACACTTACAAACATTCGCTCTTTCTACAGGATTCGATCACGGGCTCATTGGTATAGCAGTCAGCCTCACTAACCACTATATCGGCTGGGCGGCCGTCCAGCTAGCATTTGAAAGATACGTAGTTAGATGATGCTCTGGGCGAGTGTATTTTCCACGCTTCCAGCTTTGAAAACGTTTATTCCTACAGTGATGCTTGAATCATAAAAATGATAGCCGACATCTTAGACACTACCTGCAATTGGTTGACACAGTCTCATGGTACTCTTCAGTAGTCCATTTGGTTGCAGAAACTGCCTTGTGCGCGCTCTTCGTGGTATAAATGATAAGCACGCGTAGCTCGCTACTGAATACCACTATATACATCCGTGGTTCGAATCCAAGCAAGAGCACAGTTTGCTTTTCATTTTTTATTGCTTTGAAAATCTAATAGTGACTTCAACGCAAAAATCTACTAAACATTTAGTTTAGAATAGGAAGACTGATGTCAATTCATTAAAACGTAAACTCTATTTTTGTAATTTTAGAAGTATTTTCTTCATCAATATTTCTTTTTGGAGACCTTGAATGCTACGTTGTTTCATTGAACCATTCAGTGAAATCTGCTAGAATTTTCAAGAAATCGATGAGCTGATTTTTAAAGAAAGTTCTGGGAACTTATTTTGGAATCATCTAGATAATTTTGGGTACTGGCAACCTACTACTAACAGGTCCCGGATGCTTCTAAAAGCTCATGCTGTGTTCCAAAAGCATTCTAAAGGCTCATGCTTCTAAAAGCTCATGTCCGGATGCTTCTAAAAGCTCATGCCTGTCATACTAGTTGAAATACTCAAGTATGGCTGCTGAATGCTGAGCTGTTAATGTAAATCTGAAGAGTTATTCAAAACTACTTTGTCAAATTATGTTGAAAAATGAGCTTCCGAAATGGATACTTTCAATTACCGTATTTATTCGTACATCCCCCCTTTTTTACTAGTTTCATCACACGAAAATCGGCAGAGAAAATATATGTTGTCAGGACTACTGTTCCTTGCCTTTGCAAACATAACTGGAGTCCTGAGTAGAAACAGGAAGCTTACTCAAAGCTATGTTGGTGCGTGTGTAGAAAATACAACAAAGAAGGGTTAAATTTACCCTTTATTTCTCACACAGCGTACAGCCGTTCCCGCACTTCGGGATATAGAGACCAGCACTTAAGGTCTAAAACGTAGAAAATAAGAACTAACTAAATAAGAACTAAACTTAAATGCTTTATAGAAAGCAGTAACGCGAAGATTGGCCTTCTAACACTAAGCATGTAGTGAGCGGAATGCAAAAAACTACAATATGTCTTGAAATATCAGTTCTGGCCTTAAGGGGACAGTGGACATTAAAAAAATTTTTTTTTAATTATTGTCATAGAGATATGAAATTTTGAATGCATGTCTATTTTAACATGATTATATCAAATACCCTTGAAAAAAAATTCTGGCTTATTAAAATTTAAATTTTTTAAAATTTCTTTTTAATTTTTAAATGTTTTTCGAAATGCTCCATGCGTCTTAATTTTTTCTATTTCTTTTTACTTTTGCTTTATTTTCATTTAAAAATGCATTAAAAACACATTTTGGTATTAATTAGTTAATCGAATAAAATGTTGATTTTTAATTAATATTTCTTTTACATATACCTAAATTTTAGACAAAATTTCACACTTTAATACACTTTAATTGGACTTTTATCCCCTTTATTAATTTGGATTAAAAAATGCATACCAACTTTTGTTACATGTATAAACACGAATCTAAATTAAAAATTACAATCATTTTGAACATAAACTAAAGCGCATGGAGCATTTTGAAGATGTAATAATGACGAAAATTTCATTATGAGAAAAATACAATTTAAGAATATTTTTACACTTACCTTTACTACTTACTTCTCAGTGTATCCTAATACATGATTTTATTTAATATACAATATTTTAATATTGTTCTATGTATGCATAAATATTTTTTCGACTAATAAACTTGTAGAATGCTAAGAAATAACTTTAATTAATTACTTTAGAAATTTTCTCGAACACGTTCGGTAACACATTTTTAAACAACTAAACACATTTTTAAACTATTAATCACTTTAAAAACTTCCTGCACCATACGTTTTCCCTTCCTTATTTACATTTTCATTATATTTAGTTGTTTTACATATTTTTTTGGTAATTCGCCTTTTCTTATATTCATTCGAACACCTCTTTTCACTTTGGTCTATACGACGTTTATCTCGCCTCTGTGCAATAGATATTGAACATGAATTTATATATTCCTGTTCTATACTTAATGTATTTAAACATCCAAAATTAAAGTCACTAACTGCTGTAATAACAGCCATTTCAAGTCTTTTCTTTGATACAAATGTTTCTTTCGGGCAGTTTTTCCAAATAACACTGTGTAAACTCTCGTTAGTGTTTTGTGTTTTCCCAGATATACATCTTGCTAAAAGTTCATTGCTAGCTAGTCTTTGATACACTGGAAGAATTTTGGATAACACGTCTACTGTTAGTTTAGTTTTCATCATTGAATGAGATTTAGGTTTCTCATTTTTGGCAATACTATGTTGAAAAAAACACCATGATTCGACACCTATTGGGCATTTATTATGTCTGGGCAAGTCGTCTGTGGAAGAACAGTGAAAGAGAGTCGCATAAATTGCAGTCTTCATATCTTGCACATTAGGTATGTTATCCTTTATTGCTTTCCTATAAAAATTCGTTAATTTAAGAATTGTTTCTTCTTTGAGACTACCTTGTTTACGACCACCGATAGTCACACCTTTAGCTCGCCACTCTTTGACTTTATTTCGAAGACTAGTCCCTAATCGTTTTGATACGTGATTAATACATTCTTCCTTTGACAGTTTTGTATCCTGGCCATAAACATTTAGTTCTGATAAATGCTGAAAAGTTTTTGCATCACCATCAGAAAGCATATTGACATATCTAAAACCGTAACTTTCGGATCGCTTCCACATAATTTCCGCTGCAGCCATTTCCATTGAATTAGATGATCCTTTGAAGTTTTCAGAACATTCAGGAATATGACTTTCAAACCAAATACTAAATTCAGCAGTATCTGTGCACAGATCCCTTTTAGTATTGACACATTCGGCACAATACTTTGATAGTATTTCGAAATCGATTACAATTCCCGTCAAAACATCTACAACAACTCCAATACCGTACAGTGACGTATGACCACGCTTATGCCATGTCCCATCGTATGAAACAGTTATATCAATAATTGATTTATGTAAAAGATCGACATTTAATTCTTCGTGCTTCTTTCGCACTATATTTCGAGCAATTTGAAGAATGTCGTCTTTAAAATTTTTTTTCTCTTCATATAAACTGTGCAAACATTTTGAAAACGTTTTCTTGTCCATTGAATGAATACCAATAGCCATAGAAAATACTTCCAATGCTGCGTGACCTTTCCCAAGTTTTAGGAATGCATTTACAAGTTTTTTATTTGCATCAAAGCATTTAGATTCCTTCGCACGTGGGCTAGAAAATATTGAACTAAACACCTTGTTACACAATTTGCAAATGAGTTCAATCTTAGTTGAATAACCAAACATTCCCTTTGAAATTACATCTAAAGAATTATTATTGCATTCATCACATTTAACATTATGCAACAAGGATGACCACATTTCGCTATTCATTAAAATATACGAACTCTTTTCACTACCATTTTCACTAGAATTTGCTGAAGTTTGAATAGTTGTTTTCAGCTTAGTTGCACTTACACTTGCAGTTGTATTTACAATTGAGTTTGGCGTTAGAAGTTCACCACTTGTCATATCCTCTATTTCAGTGTCAGCAATTTTTTCTGCCGTAACAACATCTGCAGATGACCATCTACTACGAATATTCTTCGAGCATGAACGAGTTTTTTTAGAAGGTCTTGCTTTCGGTTGACGATACCGCTTGCTAATAGCATGCATTATGATAGCACACGTAAAAAGAAGAAACAAATTTACCAGTATAATCAAAATACTAAATTCATGAATAAAATATTATCAACAGTACCTTCTAGCCCTTAGAAGCACATTTTTAGAACGTAAACAAAGATAATTGACGAAAGAAATCAGGAACGCTAACAAGCTAAAAAGCAACGCTTAAAAATGTAAACAAACGCGCAGAAAGTAGTTACAGTTACAGCTAAGGTCAATGGTTTGCTCGCAATAAAAAGTATTAATTCCTTTAATTAAAAAATCGTAAAATAACGTATCTCAAATGTTTGTTTACCATTGTACAGCCATTTAAATGTCCCTTTAAATGTCAGTAAAAAAGTAAACACATATATTCAAATGCTTATAACTTCTTTAAAAATAATTTTACACTCAAGCGGGTTTTTGTAGACGATAGAGTGAAAACCATAGAATATCATCATATAAAAAAAATTTTCGAATTTTTAGTCGATTTCGCTTAAATCATCGTCCACTGTCCCCTTAAAGCCAGACATGAACTGACTGAAAAGCACGCGCTGGTAAGGCAGCGAGAACTCTCTCTCTTCCTGCTAAAAGCTATACCTTAAATACTTATGCAGTTTGCAACCTCATTTACATAAACAGTTCTCTTTCCGGTTTATTCTGGCCGGAAATGGGAAATAAGAGAGGTTAGTAAAGTTCTAAAATAAAATAAACGTTAGTAAAACTGAAAATCCTTACAATGTGAATAATTTAATTTCCGAAGAAGTTGTTTATAATAAGCACAAAACAAATTAAAAGGAAATAAACTACTAGTAAGTGCCACAATATAAAAGAAACGTATGTTCCTACAAGAATATATAATAAGATGAAGGCTACAGTATCTAATAAGATATCCTCATTTCTACTTCTCCGTGTCTTGAATCTCACGCCGTCTTATTGTTGCCCACTGCTACTCCCTAGGACTCAAATCATTAAAGCTTCAGAAACTGGTGTCTGTGTGCTCAAAATGGTGCCAACGAATGCCAGTCGCAAAGCGTTCATGTCAACGTTGCATTACTTTTAATATGCTACCATAGTCAAGCCTCAAATCATTCAGTGCTGCTGCAACTATGGCGTCTGCTACAATTTGCAAGATTCGATAACAAAGTTCGACTTAGGCCACTCGTTTATGCCATTCGCAAAGCCCTCATGCCAACGTTCTATTAATTTTAACATGTACTGTTGTTAGTGAGTGATGAGAGTTAAGGTTTGGCGTGATTTCGCAGACAGTTTGCGGGAGTTTATAGTTCGACCGTCTCAAACGCAACCCTAGCTGGCATTCTGCCAAAACACATAGACTCGTCCATAAGGGGCGTTATTACTTGCTGCGACGTGAAAGTCTTCTCTTCTTCGCAAAGAGAAAATGGAGGGAAAGAAAGTCCCCATCCTTTTCACCCTATTTTGAGAAAAATTCGGTCCGAATGGCGCATGCGTGTTTGCGCTCATGGTCGCGGAAGAGGTGGTCGAACTATATATATTTGTTAATAAGACGTAAAGAACTAATAAATGGCCGAATCTATTTTAAAATTTAGTAGCGGTCATTTTCTGAACGTCTTGAGGAAGGAGAAAATTAATTTAATATTTTACAAATTTTCAGATCCTTGTGATAGAAAGCTAAAGATACGCGAGGGAGAAAATACAAAAGTAAATACTTAATTTATGAAATTTCACTTTTTCTTCTTAAGAAATATAGCCAAATGTTTAATAATCACATTCTAAATTTTGATTTCATTAAACAAAGATTCCCAAATTTTGCCTTTAAATCTTTCAATATAAAGAAAATCTTTTCCCGTTCAAATTAACTTTTTTTCCTTTCAAATTAATTCTCTTATTGGAATGATTCGAGAGATTTAATAACTGAAAGATTAGAGAAGAATTCAGATTCAAATAAAGGAAAATTATTTTTCGTCTAACTTAGTAAATGCATGTAAAATTATATATATTAGAGAAAGGCATCAAACTGATTTGTTTAATTTGGGTTATTTTAAGCCAAAAAGAGCCAAAATTAAAGTTGTAAACTATTTAAAAGTTGGTGAATAGTAGTCTAACGCTGTTTTTGTAAATATCCTGCTTTCTTAGTTCAAAGTAAAAATAACGCTGTAATACGTGGCATTAACAGATGACATTAAACGACTAGATGGTATCAAAAGATATTAACCTTCAGTGTCAGCTATTATTTTGAAGAAATAAATGTCAATACACTAAGATAACGTTAAGATCTTTATCATGAATAGGTATTATGAATTAGTTAAAAAGTCAAAAAGTCAAAAAGACGTGAAAAAAACGTAAAAAAGACGTCTAAAACGGAGTAAAAATTTAACGACAGTTCTTTTTCTTCCTCGAAACATAAAAATTTTGGGGAAGGAGAAGTATTCAAGCACTCTGTTTTCTTCAATTTCGTTTGAGCCTATAATCTCCAAGCTGTGTTACCATTATTTCTGCTACAAAAACATTTTTTTTATTTAAAAACATACAATCTCTCCGTGCACCACAGATGTACAACAAGGGGCTTACAGAAGTAAGTTAACTAAAAACATTAAAAGCTGCATGCATAAATAAAACGAACAAAAGCAGAGAACAACAGTCTGGACTTCACGAAAACAGATAAATTCACTAGCCAAGTCACTCCGAACATTTTCAAATCGTTCTGCAAGCATAATCTAGGGCCATCAAGTGTAGGGCATGAGACAATAAAAGAATTTCTATCAACTATTCGGAATGCAGTCTATGGTAAATTGAAGGAAAGAACGTTTTGTTGACCTCAGCATTACAAAATGAAATATATTCCATTTACCTAAAAGCTTCTTATAATGAAAGGACTTTCAATAGGTCTTTGGAATGCTAATGTTGATATCAATGAGTAAATTTAAGGCATCTTTTAGCTAAGAAATCAGCTCTTCCATTTCCATAGAAATCGTGATGAGCACGCACATGCAAAACAATATTATTTAGACAGAAATAGTTTCCAAGGTAATCACAAGAAGTTTTTGCAATGAAAAAAGAATTACTCCCTTCAGTATTATTTAGACAGAAGTATTTTCGAAGGTAATCATAAGAAGTTTTTGCAATGAAAAAAGAATTACTCCCTTCAAAATTCTTGAAAAGATTCGACATAAGTTCTGTTCCCAGCAACCAAACCATAACCAAAAACTGTTCATACATATATATCGGTTGCTTACTTTAATTGCGATTTCTTTAAAGAAAGATAAAGAAAAGTCTCGTACTCTGCCATCTTGTCACAAATCTTGTCATCAAAATTCTTATATCCAGTGGTTATTAATTTTTTTGTGGTTGAAGGGATACGACCATCCATCCACTCATCATTCATGTATTCTATGGTACTTTGCGTAAAGGAGAGAAGGAAAGAAAAAGTTAAATGGCGCCGTTGGCCATAAACGTAGGTAAAAGGAAGAGCCACTTTTCACTCAGATAAGTTAGGGAGAAAAGTTCTGGGGAAGTATAAAAATACTGTAGGCCAAAATCACCAGTCATAAGCTTCAGTCATCAAATTATTCAGTAACTTTTTCCCTCTCGCTGTATAATTTTGCTACTTAGATAGCAATGGCTTAGGGTGGAAAAATGGTGGGAATCAAGAGAGCTGAAAATTCGTAAGTTTAATGGACGGGGATAACTTTAAAAAAGTGAACAAAAAATTATTTATATTTCCTGGATTGCAGTATGAATAAACTAGTACGCATGGAAATATTTGGTATGAAGCTGCTTTCTTAGACATTCTGTTCTACATGCTATCCAAACCCTGAGTGACAAAACAAAATTAAATAAGAAGAATTCAAATATGAAAACAGTTGATAGTACGTAACGGGAATGGGAACAATGTGAGTAAAATCCTGTTACACGATTCTCTGCACACTTATTAACCTAAGCTGGTTCTCTGAAAATTTACTTTACATTACGCCGTTTCTTGTTACTTATTGTTAGTTGCGTTACTTTGATTCTTCAGCTTTTACTATAAGTGTGTTTACTGAAACAACGCAAGTAATAATGCCCCACCAGTAACCGAATGGTTAAGACCGTTGAATATTGGTAGTTCGATCTGAGTTTGCTGTATGCTGGCTGTATGGAGGGTTTCGTACTTTTCTGCATGTGTAACGTGAATAAGAAGTCAGTTTTTCTTAGAACGTCCTCTACAAAGGCCTCACTCTCATTAGGAAGATAGCCCTCGTGTGTGTTCCCGTATTCAAACATCCTAACCTAACCTAACCTAATCAAAGCAAGCAGTCAAAACCTTAGCTAACGAGGTAAACATTTTACAATTCTTAAACTACATTCGTAGCTTTTGTATTAATGTCTTGCATTAGGTTAGGTTAGGTTATTCAATTATGACAAAGCACACGAGGGCTATCTGCTTAAAGGGAAGGATGTCTTCGTGGAGGACTTTCTAAGGGAAACTGATTCGTATACATGGGGAAATCCACGAAAACGCCTCTGCAGCCAGCCCGTTTGCGAGATTCGAACCTCAGACCGAACTACCAGTGTTCAGCGTCTTTACCGCTCGGCCGCTGGTGGGCTTGTCTGGCATTAGGAGTTTATTGTCGTTATTTCATCGCTGGTGTGCCCAGATTAAAGCTTTATACTTTCATAATATTGGGTTTTATTCCTAACTTAATTGCATTCGTTGAGACATAGGCTACTTTGCAGAGAAGATTAGACTGGAACTAGCTGTAATAGGAAAATAGACGCGTCTGTGCAGATTCGAACTTAGGACACAAGATTGTTTAACAGATGTGTTCATCTATACTTAATAAGTATACCTGCGAATAACCTTCTACAGGAAAAGGTCAAAGAGTTCATTAAAAGTGGAATGACCAAAAGCTTGTAGAATATCATTTAATTTTATAACCCGTTATTTTATGTTAAATTCCCTTTCTTTTTGAGCCTCATTTTGTTTTCCTGCCAGAATGCAAATTTCCAGCCCGTGCGATATTCAAATTAGATAGAAAAAAGAGAGGTTTTGGAGGATGAAAGCAGAGCGTGTCCTCCCTGCTTGAAGACCACGTTGCTAACTTTTATTCTTTAGCGATTAGAATTCTGCGGCGTTGAACTATTCTTGCCTTAGGTTTGTTTACGCCACCTTCTTTCAAAGCCAGTTTGCACGATAGTTAAACTGTGAAACAGTTAGTCTAGACTTCATGAATTTTAAGTTTATCCATTACCTTTTTATTTAAGCCAAAAGTATTGGCTTCTGTAAGCACAAGTTGCTGCCGATTGTTAAACTTGAGTTAATAAAGGGTTCCATACACTTTTCTTCTGATTTTATAGTACTTTAAAAGACTTACTAAACAGTCTTTCAATGTCGCATACAATTTATCTTAGCAAAGAATACACAACGTTACAAGCTATCAGATTAATTTTTAATAACAAAATTTTAGCATTCGGATTACTAAGACGTTTATTTACATTTCAATGATTCATAGGTTAATTAATTGCTGTCTAGAACAATATGCCATCCAGTGGCTTTACAAAACAGGAAAAATTCTATAAAATTGCGAAATTAAGTGTTAAGTGAGATTGACGGTAAGTGATAAAGACGTGGTGTAATTTTGAGTTTGTTCAATGAAGTTTAGTTAAATGGGACTAAAAAATTTTTTGAGAAGAAAAGTAAATGATAATATGTGCAGTTTTCATACATATTTATATGAAATAGTATTAAAATAAATGTGAACAAAACGGAATGATTTTAATGTTGATGGCTTAATTAAATTTAAGAAACTTGTCTAATGGTTCAGTGCGTTTTTATGTCGTAAATGTTCTTCATAGCAAGCTAATAATTCTTCCATTCTTTGCATTGTAGCTAGAATGTGTTTCTAATTAGAATCTATAGTCTGCAAATTTTTTTTTGCATTTTCCTCAGCTAAGCCGAGACTTTCTGTCAAACTTGCATTTGTCAAACCTTTGTCGGGTGGATCTGTTCTGACGGCATCTTCACTTGCAATTTGTTCGTATATTTCTGTAAGGTTATTGATGATGAACTTCTTTGTTTGTGAGTTCAACAGCTCGCTGGCATCTTCACTATCAGTTTTCAAATTTAATTGCTTGGGAAGAATGATAAATTTTTCTATGGCGTGAAAGACTTGACCCGTTTTCGGCGTTGTCCGTCTCGCTTTTGCAAAAGAATGGATAAACTTTCTTTGAGACACCAATCAATATTTTTTGGGAAATTTGCTTGGATTCTTTAATGATTCTTATGACATTTAAAATACTAAAGTGTGTGGAGCTCTTTTGTTTTGTTTCTTGAAATTCAAAATAGGACATATTTAGGTATTTAAGCTTCCATCGAAAATGACCGAATCCATCTATTGTTAAACGTCTCATCAACAAGATCATAGTTCAGAAACTGCATCTCAATAGGCGACCAATATTACACTTTCAAGAAGAGAGTGGTGGTGATAGCTTATAAGGTATTTCTCCCGCCTTCTTCGTATGCCTTCGTGGTGTAGTGGTCAGTACGCTCGACGCATATTCGAGAGGTCCGTGGTTCAAGTCCCGACGACAGCATTGCTCATTTTTCAATACTCCTGCTTCAAAAATACCTAATGTCTATACAAGCTAAACCCAGATAATATAAACAGCTGTGTCTTCTCCAACGATACAAGCAGCCATGTCTGATCGTTGGATCCCAGCCCAATGATATGAAGCTGGTTCTGGTCCTCACGCGTGCTCTGGTAGTTTAGTCAACAGCACTAACCAGCTCGCAAATTCCAAATCCGTGGATCGAATCTCTTAGCGAGGATGCGGTTGATTTTTCATGCTCCCTAGTCCAAAATATCTAACGCTTTTTGGCAGGGCCAGAACTAGACATTTTGCCCCTGCCCCCGTCGGTGGAATTTTTATATTTCCTAAATTCTGCCGCCCCTCTAAAATTTTGTCACCACTAAATTCTGCCCCCCCCCAGTGTGGTCGTGTTGGTTATACCGCCTCTGGCGCCGACCCTGATCTCTAGAAAAGTATAGGTATTCAAGAGTTTTACGATGTAGACCTTACTCTGAAGTTTCTTCAGAGCTTTCTACTATTGCAAAAGCAATGACTTGAAGCAGTTCGTTTATTTTCACATTCTTCTCTCCCGAATAGGTAATACACTAAGGGACTAAACTCAAGTAACAAGGGAGACCAAAATCTGCGAAATCTCTCCTAGAATATAAAACTAACATATACTGTCGCTGGGAGATCAAAATGATTGATGGATGGTGGGGCTTATTAAGGATTCCGAGTTTGGTGGGAATCGAGTGCTCAGCTCATTTGTGCATCGAAGACAAACTAATCCGACATGCATTAGGGCCTGACACTAGGCACGGGATAACATGGGGAGATATCATTTACGTGACCGCAATTTAAAGTCACAAAAATTAGTGACATTTAGGAGAACCAGAGTTTTTACGCTGAAACAGAAAATGCTGATCTATAGTTAATGCAATTTTGAATTATGCTTTGTGCTTAAAAGATTTACTTTCGTTCTGTAGACAAAAGGTAATAATTTAATAGTTACATAGGCATTTACTGATAGTTATTAGTTACTACGAATGTGCTTTGTGGGAATAATAACACGATAATGTATCGATAACAACCTGAGTTAGGGAAATTTAACTATTTCTTCGTCAGTTAAACACTAGGAGAATTAAATTAGTTCTTTAGAATGCAACAACTTTGAAAAGTGTCTGTCCAATAATGGAAATCCATACTGAAATTCACAAATATTATAACTACTTTCAATTATTTGGGAAATTTTATCGCCTTTGAAATTTGGAAAATGTATGTCGATTAGTTTATGCATTATTCAGCGGTCAATTTTTCAAGTGGTGTGTGTGTGTGGGGGGGGGAGGGGTTCCTCTCATCGGAACTTTTCGAAGACTCTCACTATATTACACTGGACATGCTGAGCATTTAAAAAAAATTATTAATGATTTTTGGGTCCCTCGCGAATTGAAATCTACGAGGTCTATAAATCTGCTCTTCCTATTATTAAAAGCACATTAAATACATGTTTGAAAAACATTTTCTGTTTTCTTTAATTGTTCGTATATTAATAAATATATAAATATTTTTGGTAGTTAAAAGTTTTTGTTTTTTTGTGAGCTCAAATAGAAATAACGAAAAACTCCAAGATTACATTTGCTTACACGTAGAGTTGTTAAGTTTATAGAAGCAGAATATAAAAAATGTGGTATGTTCTCTGGGACTCTAGACTTTACGATTATGAGTGAGACGTGCTTCCAGTTACACCATGAACGAACGTAAAAAGGTTGGAAAAATGCCTCATATACACTTATTTTAAAGAGCGACTGGGGCTTCCGTTGCAAATTATCATTCACCACCGTTTTTAGTTCGGGCGTCTCTTGTAAAGTCATTAGATTTATCGATGCAGGAAACATGGAAAATGTGCAGCGCTCTGGCCGAGACTCGAACTCCTGACCTCCAGATTACGTGTCAGATGTACTGCCGATTACACGCCAGACACCCCGAAGGCAAGCGGAAAGATGGAAGGAAACATCTTGTAACATTACAGGACATTATTAAAAAATCTGGTTTATATATAAAACCTTTGAAAGATAACTGAATAAGACTTTTAAAATGTACGAAACCTTTAAAGTATAAATAAATAATACTAATATATTACAAATATGTATATTATTATGTATATTAATTCGACGTTGTCTTGCATCACATTGTAAGGTGTTTTTTTCCTCCTTATTGTGTGCCTTCGTGGTGTAATTTGAAACAAACCTGGCTAGCATTCAGGAGGTTTGGAGTTCGAAACTCCACAGCGGCATTACAGATTTTTCATGTGTCTTGTTGCAATAAATGTTTAATGATTCTACAACATATTTAAAGTTTCTTGTTTTCTATATTAAAAAGGGATTTTTGTTTTAATCTTCCTGCAGTTTTAAATTCTTTTTGCAAGAGCATGCGTTTTCGTTATAACAATGCTTTTCAGAATATTTTAATAATAATAATTTTGGAGCTCTTCCTAGCATTTATAATTTAACACATAAGATAGTTTTCTCTATATACTTGACTTCTATTAAGTCTAATTTCATAAATTTTCAAGCGGTTTATCGTACTTTGAATTGACTGTAACTCAGAACTGCCTCAAAGGTCGCATTGTTGCAAGCATGAAGAAAAAGAAGAATATAGTCTTATTTGAATTATGATAGTCTTAGTATAAGAACTGGATGTGTTGAAAGTATTCAGCAAAGAAAGCTAATTCAGAAGTCTGAATATAAGAAAAAAAGATAATTAAATAATTCATTAAATAATTTATTACAAAGAAAATGATCAATTGATTATTAATTAATGAGTAATTAATTGATTATCAATAAATTAATGGTTAATGAAGCATTAATTTGTAATTTGTTCCTTAACGGTTAATTAAACAATTATTAAATAATACTTTATTAATTAAAACTTTGATTACAAAAAAGATTACTGAACGGTGTGAATTTAAGGCAGATCTAAATACACATGTTTTCTTTTCAATGTAAATTGAAAGGATAACGGCCCGAATTATCTTGATACATTTCTTAAATGGTGTACGTATAAAACCGGTATAGTTTCCTAAAGGGGGGGACCATCTTTTATTCTCACAACACAATGTATTAATACAATTATTTCCTAATGGGGAAGGAATTAAATATACATGCAGTATTGTTAAAAAACAGTTTTCTAATTTAATAAAGTACCTAGAGAATTTATGCATTAGGAATTATGTATACTTGAATAATATTAACAGCGGCTATCTAAGGAGATACAATACAGAAGTGCAGAAAACTACATAAATTTCAGTGTGAAAAAAGTTGTTCTAATAATCAGGATTATTTTTACAGGCCTTTATTTACCTCACTTACGGTGTTTCAATGTGGGTGGAATATTTTCATTGGTTTTTAACCTACTTCCTGATAAGTTATCGAATTCAAATTTTGTACATACGTAGTTTGTAGATGATGACAATGCAATGTGGTTTTTCAAAATTCGATTCAGATTTTTTTACTTTGATGTTTAAATGATTTTTCGCACATTTCTTGGTTTAATGATCAAATCAAGCATATAAGGATTTTACCATTTACTCCATCGAATTCAGCGGAAGAAAAGACTTTTCAATGAAACTTGTATTAAAATTGTAATTTGATTTTTGAATTTATGGCAAATTTTAAAACCCTCATTTTTTTAGACTATTTGTCGTTTATGATTTTAATATTGCAACATTTGAAAATGTATCGGATATAAAGTTTTGAAATTTTCGCGCATTATAATACCATCTTTTCGCTTCTTTTAAAACAAGAATGATAAAATATGTTAATCCAGAGATTTTCTTTAATTTTTTTTAAAATTGTTAGTTGTAGTCTGAAGCAAACGGGACAAAAAAGCATTTTGAGTTTCCATCGTGACGTTTTTAATGAAGAAGTTTGCTATCTTTGCGCACTTAATAACGAACTGGTGATATTTTTTCTCAGTTTAGCTTTAAGTAAAATGCTGGATAAGTAACAATATTATTACATTCATTTCCGAAAGTGAATATTCAAAACTATTTCTATAAACCCTGAATGAAGTTCAGTTATTTTTCTTTATTTCATATTTTTCTTATAATTTATTCTTGTGTTTTAATAATGACTAAAAATTTCATCATTGATGGCGTGTAACTGAAATTAAAAACCTGGAAGTAAAATAGAAGTAAAAAGCGTTTTACACAATAATATTTTTAATCTAAAATGGATATGATAATTAAAGCGTTAAAAGGAGAACATTAATTTATGATTTAAATTAATAAGAATAATAGATTTGCATATCGCGAATTATAAAATTATCTATTATTCAATACAATCTATGCATTTGACAGTATAATTTCCATTGCACTGTCAAATGTATAAGCCATTACCTTTTAAAATTTATCATGGGCGTTCCACGCTTGTATATACGCTTGTATATACGCCACAATATAAAATTGTAGACCAAATATGTAAATGACATTATTTAATCTACTATTCCCATTAAATTATACTGTTGCATGCACACGGGTTCGCAATGGACTGACTGCACACAGAACCGATGATACTTTCATAAAATTTGTTTTCACAAAAGAAACAGTTTACAGTTCTAGAACTTTCCACAAGAGTACTCGTACAACTCTTCTCAGGATGACAAAGCACGGTCAGTAGTTACCAATTTAAACTACTAAGAACGTTAAACAGAATGCAATGGAGAGAGCGAAGCTCGCACGGAGATTTGACTCTGAACTAAAAACAGAGAAACTGATCATCTTTCCGGTGTTGTATAGTTTTCCCCCGGCCGCCGAGAAATCTTTAGTATTTCCCATTTCTCAAAATTACTGGAAGGCATATTCGGTTAAAGTTACATATAAGGGCAGGATATGGTTACAGTTACATATAGGGATATATTACAGTTATTCATTTACAGTATGAATCACAGTTATACAAGGACTGGACCAAAATGTAACCAAATAATCCCCAAATTAGGCGACAAAAATTAGTCGCCAAAGCCAATGTCAGCTTGGGATATTTTGCCAATTTAGAGAGATAGCCATTTACCTAAATGTGAAATAACCTTGCCCCTGTAATTTAATTTTTCCGGCAAAGCTTCGCTCTCTTCTGACTGTTTATGTTACATTATACAAAAGGTACTACAGTTTCAGGTACAATTTCACTAAATTTATTTACATATATACATAATTTGTAAAAATATGATAAATTATTTTTTTCCTTTTAGAGCGTATATCATATCTATTTTAAATAAAAGCTTATTATATAGAAATCTTTTTTTAATGCCTCAAAGGGCGTTACCCCAGAAGGGCTATTAGTCTCGAAACGGGATTTGGCGGCATATCACTTCGCAAATTATTGCCACCAAATATTATCGCCCTGTATTATATTGTAGCGAAAATTGCTCCTTTCGACTGAACTCCTCATAGTTTAGTGGAGAAGACGCAAGACTCGAGACCTGAAGGTCCCGGGTTCGAAACCTATCAAAGGCAATATGCCTGATAATCGGTTTTTATGTAAATTTCCTTCTTATTAACCTATTTTCTTTATGTTCCAGAACATGCCAAGTCTGGAATGCTCCAGCATGCTCATCAGCTGTAGTATATAAGTAGTTCTTCATTCAGTTCGAATTAATAAAGTCTTGAGTTTAGATTTGAGTGCTTGCCTGTTCATTTGTACGATCCCTTCATCTACGCGACAATATACAAAGAAATTGAGTAATGAAGAAATCTGCATGAATGTATGTATTTTTCTGGCATTGTGCAAAAACAACGATAACTAGAGCCATCAAATTTTGAATGACGTAGTCCACCCGAATATGGCCACCCGGAAGACTGAATTTTGAATTTCAAATTTGTTTTATAATCTATTTAATATTTTAAAATTCATTTTTGGTTAAGAAACTCAACGATTTCTAAGAGAGAAGTGGCAACACACTGTACGGAATAAAATACTTTTATCTCCAGTATGCCAGATTGTCTATCGGAAATTCTAAAGATATGTTACTTTTAAATATTTTTAGCCCAAATGCTCCCGAAAGTGTGTATGTGTAAATGGGGGGTGGAGGAAGAAAAAAAAACATACTTTCGGCGTAATATGAAATCTGAAAAGCTTTCAGAATTTTGTATCTTGTTTTTGTTTCAATATTTTTGATTCATCTACTTAAACACCGAATAAAAAGTCCTGCTGTTTTAATTAATTCTACTACAACTGCAATTACCGAAAATTTAAAAAGAAAATAATAATAATAATAATAAGAAGAAATAAACTTTAAAACAAAAAGAGCTAATCTTTCGCTTAAACCACTTTTCCTCGGAATAATAAATGTCTTCGAAAGAGAAAAGTATCTGAGAGCAGAAGGAAAATATCATTAGATTTTAAAGTTTTCATCCGAGTATCTTCGAATGGTGCTTCTCGAAAAGGCAATTCCGGCAGTATTTGTTGGACTCTTCTATTCGAAAGCATAAAAATTGTTTTAAAATATGTTACGTTCTTTGCTAAAAGCAGCCACTTTAAGTTAAACTACTAAGAAGGACATATTGATGTGTCTTTCCCTTTTAAAAAACTACCGAGACTGAATTCCGTCGCATAAATTTGTAGCTTTGAGTAAATGTAATAAAAATCATATAAATTCAACAAAAAAGCATTTAACTGGCGTCCAGTTTTTGCACCAAAATTTAATGCTGTCTTTAGTACCACGTTTTGCTTTGCCCGAAAATGTTCGCCTTCCTTTCTACTCAAAGTAAAATTTGAATAAAAAAGGAATTGCTAATAATCTCATATACTAAAAATTTTTTTTTACAATGATCTATTATATGATTCAGAGTGAAAGCATATAGACAGTGTGGTCTCGGTTATATATACGCTAATGCCGGGGAAGGAAGTCACGAATAATTCAAACTATCAAATTTCATGCGTATTGTATGTGTTTATTTCTTAAAAAAATTAGTAATTTTGATTCGTTTTTCAGGACATTTAAATACTTGTCGAATTTCAGTGCTTATTTTTCGAAATGTTATTTCATCGTTGTACTCAGGTCCCCTCTGATCGGCGAAGTTCCAGTATTGTGGCTTCATCATGTTCAAACCTTTCGAATGATGTTAAGTTTTTGTTTTAATGTTAAAATAACTTTCTTGCGCTTAATATTTGTAGCGAGTTTTTTATTAATTTTTTTGGTTATAAAATTTTAAATGAACGTTTAAAAGAACAAGAAGAAAATATGGACGAAAATACTTAGCAAAAAATTTACTCATCAACCGAAACGATGCCTTCGATTATGCTAAGGCAGAACTAATTGTGCGAGGTAAGCGTCGAAACTAAACCTAAAGACGCAATTCAACAGATTTTAAAACACATTCGGATTTGCCAGTGTTTTTTGTTATACAAGACGTAGAGTGTTGGGCATCGTCCCGAAAGGATAATCCGCTCCCCGATAATCAAGAGTACTTTGTGTAGCTTTTATTGATATTGTTATTAAAAAGGTTTAAGGATGAACTGTTAAGAGCCATTTATTTACAAGGCTGCTCAAAGATATTGTTGCGAAAAATTCGGCGGTTGCGCCTGTATATAAGCTTTCCGGCATAGCACTAGGGTTGCCATAAAATAGTGTATGGGAGGATTGCCAGATTGGCGACTTTATCGCCCATTTGGCGACCAAATCGGCGATATTCCATGGTCCAATCGGGAAGCTTCTAGAATAACTTCCTGTCGAGACATTTCTCGAAACGTGTGGAACCTAAGGAAAAGCTATATAAACCCCTGCGTTTCTGAGAACCGATATTATGAGAATAGCTGCAAGCTACGCGAGAGTTTTGTGAACGGAAAGCGATCGAGATAGTGCTTTACCGTGAAGCTACCTTTATAGTATAGCTTGACAGTGTATTGGTGATTGTTCCACGGTGTTTATTATAAGTTTAGTGTTGCCGTGAAGCTACCTTTACAGTTACAGCCTGCAGCTGTGTTGCTGATTGTTTCAGCGTATTTATTGTAGATTTCGGACGCTTTTAAAGGTAATTTTGGAACTGTGCTGTAAATAGTGATTCTTGTAAATAAATTGTGCTTTTTATTGTTCTGCATCGTGTTTTCATCGGATACTCTCAAATCCACGAACCCGTATAACGCAACAATATGAAAGATTAAAAGTAAATTTAACTTGTTTAAAATTTACGAGCTTGTGCATTATGGTCCGCAAACCGGATAACGAACACCCGGATAATCTAGAGTGCACTGTATATAGTTTTCATTGAAATGATTATTAAAAAGGTTTAAGGAGAAACGGTTAACAGCCGTTTATTTACAAAGCTACGCAAAGACATGAACGATTAAAACTATGTTTCACGTGTTTAAAATTTTTGAGCTTATGCACGGATGTTCCTCAAATCGGATAATCCACATCCGGATAATCAAGAGTTCACTGTATAGGTTTTATTGATATGGTTATTTAAAAGGTTTAAAGAGCGTGTTTTAAAGTTAATTTACACCGCGAGATTTTCCGTGCGTGTCTGGAATCCCAGTGAGGGTGCAGCTGATTTACAGCAGGCACTACGGAATGTCATTACGTTTGTCCACGGATATTTGGATAACATTAAATGATGAGAAGAAGTAGCCTTAAAAACAGGAATGGAATTTAGTTAACCGAATTAATACGAATATATAACTAACTACTTTACTAATACAAACTTTTGAAGGACTGTGATAAGATAATATTTAATTATTCTTATAATAGCAGCTGAAGTTAATTTAACTCATTCCACTATTATTTTAAACAGCGGTTTCTCTTTTTAATCATGATGTAACCCCTTTACGTATAAGTACAAAATTTAACATCTATATATCATCTTAAATTTCTCCGAAATTAATCGTTTAATTTCCGAAAACTAAATCACTTCTTATTTACATACATATGCAATTAGGACGTGTAACATATTGCTCGTCAAATTACGAGATCCCTACATATTTACGAAACTCACATTTTAACACCATTATCCTTCTGTGGAGATTCTTAGACTAATTTCATTCAAGACTGGTAACGTAACGAGGTTCGCTATCAATTTCCATTCTGGCTTGTATTCCTGAGAGGCAAACTTGTCCTTCGCTGGCTTCAGATCTTCCACGCTTTAGGTTAATGCGTGTCAGAAACAAAAACCCGGACTTGTCACCTGTATCCGGTTGACAGTCTTGGTGCGATGTTGACCGATGATGCGTCAGTTTTATGTCATCGTCCCTGGTAATTTACTTCCTTCAGCTGCAGTTACCGGGAACTCAATTTGCTTCCTTATTTCGAGGAAAATATGTCGCTAAGCAATGCTTTCTAATTTTATATGAAAGTTTAAAGGAATGAAATGGTTTTTCATTTGTGTGTGCATTGGTTTCCGAAATCACGCTTCCTGTTTAAAAGTTTTCACATGTCTTTGACTAAATAATGGAATCTGTTTTCCACATTACCAGATGTTAATGAAGTTTGGAAAAACTTTAATTTTGGGGTTTGTTTAATTTGGGAACGTAATTTAGTAATACCTTTCAAGCTGCATATAACAGTTGTATGAAATAATATTCTAATACTCATTCCGTATCGAAATGATTCTTCGATTTATAATTTTGTACCGGCTTGCGAAGATAGAAGTGGGAAGAGTGGATTTGAATATACTACCTTCTACGTCAGTGCTCCGCAACCGGTGTGCCGCGGCACACTGGTGTGCCATGAGTAGGATATAGGTGTGCCGCAATCAAATACATGTATTTGACATTTTGCAATTTTTTATCATGTATTTAATACACAATGACAATTTTTTTTCCTTAATAATGTCTATTTTAAATGTTTTTATATATTTCACTGTTGTGTGGTTGTGTGTGTGATTGTAAGTGTGTCAGCATTTGAATTTTTTCTGCACCTCCTTGATAACTCGGAACTCAAAATTATATAACGTTTTTTTAAACATAAATTTAAATGAATTATATTGGTTTCAGACCATTTTAATTAAAAATAATAGCTCTAAAACTGTTTTTTTTTTTAAAATTTGAAATAAACCAATCAAATTGAAGAATTTTTGTTTTTTAATTTTTAAAAAAAATTTCGATTATTATGATAATTATTATGATTGCATATCAATAAATATGTTATGGTTTTATAATTGTATATTTTTCAAATTAAAAACAAAAATTTATTGTAAATTGTGTGTATAAATCAATACATATATACATTAGCTTTTGGTGTGCCACGAAATTCCAGAAAGATTTTTTGTGCGTCGCAGGTGAGAAAAGGTTGCGGAGCACTGTTCTACGTTTATAAAATAGAATTTTGATAATACATGTCGACTCTTTTATTCTTTTTTACACAGATACAAGAACGAAATTTAAAGTCTGAAGAGAGAAATGCGATTCTAAAGGAGCTATTGAGAAACTTTAAAAATGGAGGACTTAAGCAGGGTGTTATAGCAGTATCGGTAAAAAACATGATGTATCAGCATACGGTGCGAACCAAACGTTGCTATAACGGAGGAGAACCCGCTAACGTTGAGGCAAAGATAAAGGGCTGTAGTGGCAGTTGATGCAAAGGATGTGAGGAGATTTTGGAAAACCTCATGGAGGTCCCGCTTCGTAAACGTACTCTAAAAAGCATTGTTGCTACTTTAAAAAGCATTGTTGCTACAGTAGAAGACTGGCAGTGATGCAGAGAATGAAAAAGAACGCTTATTGAAGCATCTTTCGAGTACCATGAAACCTGAACTGCAAGATAAGAAAACATGAAAAAGGCACGCCTTTGATCTCAAAACATGCTGCGAGAATTCATTACTTATGGCAGAGAATCCATTTTTGCGGCCCATGAAACAATAAATAATTAAAAAAATTAAATAAAATATATTGGGTTGGCAACTAAGTAATTGCGGATTCCACTCATAGATGGCTTCAGTTGAATTTTTAGGTTTGCAAACGTAGTACAAATGTAAAACACATTTTGTTATTTGATAGCTGGCAATTCAGCTGTCAATCAGTAAAAAAAGTTTTTTGATCGGTTGCGTAGTTTTCGTTTGGCGTTCGTTGAAAAATGGAAAATAAAGAGGAACGTTTTCGTCATATTTTGCTATTTTATTTCCTCAAAGGGAAAAACGCATCGCAAGCTCATAAAACGTTATGTGCTGTTTATGGTGACGAAGCCTTAAAAGAACGGCAGTGTCAAAATTGGTCTGCCAAATTTCGTTCTGGTGATTTTTCACTCAAAAATGAAAAACGCTCTGGTCGTCCAGTTGAAGTTGATGACGACCTAATCAATGCAATAATCGATTCGGATCGTCACAGTACAACACGTGAGATTGCAGAGAAACTTCATGTATCACATACATGCATTGAAAATCACTTAAAACAATTTGGCTACGTTCAAAAACTCGATACATGGGTTCCTCACGAACTGAAAGAAACGCATTGAACGCAACGCATTAACAGCTGCGATTTGCTAAAGAAACGTAATGAAAATGATCCAGTTTTAAAACGACTGATAACTGGCGATGAAAAATGGGTTGTTTATAACAATATCAAGCGGAAAAGATCGTGGAGCAGGTCAGGTGAACCAAGTCAAACAACATCAAAAGCTGATATTCATCAAAAGAAGATTTGTTATCAGTTTGGTGGGATTACAAAGGAACTGTCTACTTTGAACTCTTACCACCCAACCGAACGATCAATTCTGATGTCTACATTGAACGACTAACGAAATTAAACAATGCAGTTGAAGAAAAGCGGCCCGAATTGACAAATCGAAAAGGTGTTGTATTCCATCATGACAATGCAAGGCCACACACATCTTTGGTCACTCGGCAAAAATTATTGGAGCTTGGTTGGGATGTTTTGCCACATCCACCATATAGTCCCGACCTTGCACCATCTGATTACTTTTTGTTTCGATCTTTACAAAACTCCTTGAATGGTAAACATTTCAATAATGATGACGATGTCAAATCGTACCTGATTCAGTTTTTTGCTCATGAAAACCAGAAGTTTTATGAACGTGGGATTATGATGCTGCCTGAAAGATGGCAAAAGGTCATTGATCAAAATGGGTAATACATTACAGAATAAAGTTATTTAGTTCCATGACAAAATTGTCTTTGATTTTCTAAAAAAAAATCCGCAATTACTTAGTTGCCAACCCAATAATACAAATAAAATAGAAGTTAAATAATTAATTATTATACTTACATGGTTCTATCGCGCTTAATAATTATACTTACGACTTGAAATTATTGACAGAGCAAGAAAAAACATTGTTTTCTAAAAGTTTTTTTAAAATGGAGCAATCATTTCGATAAAAATAAATTATGCAAACAAGACAATCATTTCGATACAGAGGGAATATTTACAAATATACAGATTATCAATATGTTGGTTTATTGCCAAGCTTTAAAGATAAAACCAAAGTATATTACACAGGAAAACATTTTAGAGCATGACATTTCCAAGGTGACAGATAAGGTATTCGAAGGTGACAATGTTGATAATTGCTATTTTTTAGACAGCTGACTTCTAAGATAATTTAACAAATCACGTTATACACAGTCTACCTTGGTAATGAAGTTGTAAAGATATAAACTTGGTTATAACCTTAGGTACAAGGTTATAACCTTACAAGATTATAACCTAGTAAGGTTATAACCTTATACCTAAGATATGTAAGGTTATTTTTTTTCCCCTTACTTCGTGGTATAATTGGAAGGACATCCGGCTAGCAATTGGAAGGTCCAGAGTTAGAATCATGAAAAGACCTTGCGGATTTCTTCGGTTTCCAAGTTTCGCAAAATATTAAATGGCTACGGTGGCGCCCGAACTAAAATGTGGTAGACAATAATTTGTCACCACCAGGATCTATTAATTGGACCCGTGCCATCAAAGTCGTTCTTTATGTGGATAAGAATGTTCTTCCACCTTACTGCATGCCTTCGTGGACGTGTAATTGGAAGCACGTCCGGCTGTAATGATTTATTATAAAATAAATTTAGTTACTTCAAGGCCGTTTCTAGCCCCTTATTCACAGTCGAAACTCATGTCGTCATTACTACACAAAATACATTTTCTCTACGTAATTTTGTAAGGTTTTAGTTTAAACTAACAAAGTTTTATTTTAATTTGCCTTTCCTATCTGTTCTTATTTCAACTTCCCGTTAGAATAAGCGCGCGTTTCAGCTTTATGCTAATTTGAAGTGGAGCCAAGTTTATATTTAAACGGTAGCGAGGAACTACTCAGTGTGAGAGAGCTTTTAGCGTCAGATCACGGCTGCTCTGTTCGACGTTCGCCTGACTAGCTAGTATTTAAATTCTAAGCCTTAGCACTGTTACTCTGTTACTTATTGAAGTAAATCTAAGTGCGTTAGTATTAGTTAAATCTTGCTACGCACCCCTTAGCATACAGGCCAACCTAGCGTTCATAGCTCTGTGAGCAACAACGATTTAATTTTTACTTAACTTTAGTTTAAATTATTTGATTGTTCAGTTTAGACCAAGTGCGGTCATTATTTTCTCTATCCCACCCGAGTTGGGAAGTGGCTGTATATAAATGTGGTTTAATAAAAGACGATTTTAAATCCTTCTTACCTGTAGTTCTTCTACCACTTAACCACAGTTTTCTACCACAGAACATAGCTGCATTCAGCTCCCTGTTCAAGATCAGGACTTAGTGACTTCACGAATATGTTCGCCAAGAGTATGCACCGAACACTCAGTCCTGACAATTTAAGGCAGTAGTTCAAACCAGCTTTCATTCGTTCGATTGTCTGGAAGCGAAACGCGATAAATGAAGTGAGGCGCAGTGTATTATTTCTCTGCATAATTTAAGACTGTAGTTTAAACCACCCTTCATTCTTTCGATTTTCTCGAAACGAAACACGATAAACGAAAATGAAGTGGGAGGAAGTGTTAGGCGATTCCACCTTTTTTCCGCAGCTGTTGTTCCCATGATTACCAATCAAATCAGAAAGCAGAAAATAACCTTGAACTTAACAGGCAATAGCTTCGGAAAACCCGGAGTTCCAGTCTCGGCGAGGATACTGCTGATTTCTCTGGCTTCTAAAAATTATAAATTAGTTTCCACCCTTATGATATCTATTGTATTCTAACTTTCGCAAATGAACTGCTTTTCTGAAAAACTGCATTAGCAATCCAATAACTGAAAGCAAACATTTCCGCTGAAATCAACATCAGTAACACCTAGCTAATTAAGAATTGAGCAAAAATATAATGCTGTGTTGCCAGATGCAAGCAGGAAGAAGGTGACCACTTTTTAGTATTACTATATGTTAGAATGCCTTCCATTGGATATTTCTGAAAATAAACACTGCCACAATTACAGATTCTTACCTCACACAAATTCAAATGAAAGTCCAAACGCCCTCTTTAGTCTGATTCATGAGTTACCAGATCGTAAGCATTAAGTCTGTCTCTGGTAAAATGAACATGTCGAATAAAGAGATTACAGAGCTAATGGAAGAAATTTATGGAAGTTATCGACTCCGGTGCAGGGAAATAAATGAAAATTGTTAAATGCAAAGTTGTGCAACGTCATTTAATTACTATGAAACGACATTTGTGTGAGTACTAACGCGCAATAATTACCAGTTGTGTGTCATCGCCTGTAATTTGTGTGGCTTTGAATACTAATAGCTCATGGCAAAATACGTACCAGTTGCTGAGAAATTTTCGTTTCTCGCATACTACAGAATCTGAATAAATCACTAATTATTAAATAATGAAGAATCTGTTTGTATCTACTGTTGTATGTGTTCTCGCATTGTGGAAGCCACCAAATATTGAACACGTGTATTCCTCCGCCCGAAAATGTGCACCTCGAAATTCCCTGGATTTTATTTTATTTATTTCATATTTTGCACAGATTTAGGGAACTTTTGGTTAAGAACGTAGCTATATAAAAGCTTTGCGTTGCCACTAGGTAAAGCAGAAGATATTTGTATTTCAAATTTAATCAGAAGAGGTAGTGATAGAAAAAAAAATATGTTGCCAAACGGCAAACCTCAAAATATTTGCTTTTCGAATTTAATTAACAAACTCAGTTACCTGAAAGAAATGTTTTGTAACCTTCCCGAATTAAAATATTTTTATCTTCCACACGATAGTGTGTTGTCATTCAAGAAAGCGTAAGATAGTACTAAATTTTATGTTTGAAATTTATTCTACTATTAATCAACAAACTAAGAGATTTAAAAGCAATAAAGGCAAATTCATTTCAGTTATTATTAATTACTAGTTGTATTTTATTATAGCTATTCGAAGCGAGTGAGCCACGCAAACGACTAATATTAAAAACAACAGCCAATAAAAGAATGAAATGCTGAAAAGACAATTCGTAACTAAGAAGAATTTAAAAAAAATACGAGGGTTATTCGAAAATATAATGAGTTTTGCATCCGACAGATGGCGCTAATCTTCTTATGCTGTATCGCATCTTCGGTACTAAAGACTGAATCATAAAAGAAAAGTTCATATGTTGAAACGGTGAAACGCTGACACTTTAAGTCTTGTCCTAAAGATGTTTAAGACTATAGAAGGTTTCGCCGACTGTTAAATTTGTTCCATTATTCGATTTTTGAATGCAAGGATTACGCCACCAAGAGAAATTCATAGGGGAATCTGTGAGGTTTATGGCGATACAGTTATGAATGAGAGAATGATTAGAAGATGGGTTCGATTACAATTCAGGCAGAACGAACGTACTCGATGAAGCGAGAAGCAGCGGCCATCCGCTGTGAACGATGAACTGGCTTGTTGAGTTGATGCCAAAATTTGTACGATTGATTTCATCTTTCGTTGGTGTTTCTTGAAGTTTCGTCTACCTTTCTGTACGAAACCGTTACTAAACGCTTGGGTTATCGAAAAGTGTGAGCAGAGTGGTTACCGAAAATGTTTACTCAGGAGTATAAAGGTAAACGTTTTGTTGCTGCTCTGACTTTTTTGAGCCGATACACGCCGAGGGAGACGAACTGTTGAAGCACATTACCATTGACAATGAGACTTGGATTTCTCATATCCCGCCATCATCGAAATGGAACGAAAGTCAATGGAATGAAAGCACCCGCCAAAGTTCAAACGGACCATTTCCACTTGCAAAATCATGTGCACCGATTTCTGGGATAGAATAAGTGTCATACTGGTGGATTCCTGGGATAGAAAAGGTGCCTGCCATATTGGTGGATTTCACATCCAGAAACGAAACTTCAACGCCGATGTGTAAGGTGCGAGACTGAAAAATCTGCGACGTACTATTTTAATAAAGACACGTGTCTTGCTTAGTGATAGTAACATTTTATTGCAGGAGAATGCCAGGATACATGTCTGTCGTGTAACTTAACCTCAACAAGTCCTTCAATTGGCGACACATTCACCATATAGCCCTGATCTGGCGCCAAGTGACTTTTATCTATTTTTGCACTAGGAACGGTTTTTGAGTAACCAGCGTTTTGATGACGATGAAGAAACGAAAGATGATGTAACATCCTGGCTTTATTTAACTGTTGAATTACAAAACCGTACACCAACAAGACCATACAAGACCGTACACCAACCTGTCAGCTCACCTTTGGATAAAACAACTACTTAAATGCAATACATTACGATATAAACTGCAATCACATATAAACTATCTTTCAACCAATTCTCCAAAATGTTATTTATTTCCTCTTAAATATGTCTACATGATTTCGATTTCATAAATTCTAAAGGAAGGCCTTACTTTTAAGGAAAATTATTCTAAAGAACGATCAACCTCCACAAAAAGGGCAAACTACAAGTTACCAGGTAAATTCTAATAAATATGAAAAATCTTACTGTTATTTAAACACATCTTCGTTATTGTCAATCAATCCTCATGGAATGCCTTACTATGAAAAGATCTTCTCTTTCCTACAGCTCCTTATGGATGCACCTTTCTCCAACGATGGCATATCTCCTACAAGATCATCATCTCCAATGGAACAACATTCATCAAGGACTATGGACAAATCTTTAAAGGATCTTAAACATTCATGATCCTTTGCATTTAAAATTTTTATGCTTTCTACATATTTTGGCCACTAAGATTTACAGACTTTTAATCCTATTCTTAAGGACATATGTTACTTCGTATAGACCTACCTCCAAGTTCCCGTTTATACGTGGACTTTCGTTCATGTGGACTTTATACGAACATATGAATTTTTGGACTTCTTCTTAAAGAACAAACATGTGAATACTTTGTTTCATCCTTATATCTACTTGGACTTTTTCTAATTCCGTATGACTCTATAAATTCTTTACGGACTATTTATAATTAATTCTAGGCAATATTTATCAAAATCCTAAGTTTCATACTGATTTTATTGATTTATTTTTATTTTTATATATTTAAAAATTTTCTTTTGATATCTACATTCTTATATTTTTATCTACATTTATCTGTATAATTTTTCAATTGTATTTGTAGACATCTCAAAATTATATTACTGTTATAATTGTATACATGTTTTTTTATTTATGTTTCTTTATACACATTCTCTAATGTAAAATTGTAAACACATATGTAAAAAATTCTCAATAAATGCCCGCTGACCACCAAGCCAACTCCTTGACTTGGTGTACCAGATAGTAGACGATATCCATCGATGGAGCATCTGTTGCTGAAAGTTGTAATGATGGTGCGGCTGCTCCATTGATGGTCTTCTGTAACATCCTGTCTTTCACAGGCGGTCACATTCTGTGATGCTGAAATACAAAACCTTGTTTCTCAGTATGATAAATACATTAATGCTGGGTGACTGGTAAAGTAATGTAATGTTTGTAAATCGTTATTAAATCATTATTATCATTTTCGTTTGTAAATCATTATTATCTTTTTCCTTATGTGTCTCCATTTTCTTTTTTAACTTTGACAGTGAACTCTTTCTAAAAAGACCATTCACATTTTCAGAGAATTTGGATCTTGTGCGAATTTGTTTTAGGAAAGTGGTAATAAAAACATATGTTTATTTTCGTTCTCAGAATAACTGACTATTTTCAGAGATGGCCATTTTAGGAAAATGGCCACCATGATAGGGATCATTGTAATTCTTTTCTGCAAAGTTATTTAATGCACTTTTAAAAAAGGCGTTCGTTTCCAGTCATACAAATATACTACGCAATTAATTAGTCTTTTCCTATAAAGGGAATACACAAGGCTGGAAATTATTTAAAGAGATAAGGTGAGAAAGAATTATTCAATTTATTAAAACACTTACCAAGTTTGGAATGGCCATAAACGAAGAGGCATCCATCTGTACCTCCAACTACAGCTTGAATGACTTCTGGTAAGGAACTAGAACACACTTCAGCCTGTGGGGATAAAGAGAGATGTATGAAAACTTACGGTTTGTAATGCTCATACTTAATTTTATTTTATAATTAGCAATGTTTCTGTGCGGTAGAAATAATAAGTAATAGAAAGGGATAAAAGGTTAGAAAAAGATCATAGAAAAAAACACGCTGGAGTAAATACTAAGAAAGTGAAAAATCCACTCAGTACGATTGTAGGGATTTATATTTATTTTCACTAACCAGTTAAGTTTATGCTTTTTTTCCTATAAACCTTCATTCCCCTAATTGTCAATGCCAGAATATTTAAATTTCATAGCGCGCGTGAAGGAATGCAAATTCTACCACTAGGAGAAAAGGTTTAAATACTGAGCTCTAGAAGGGAGATTTAAAAAAAAGTGGGCAAGCACTGTACCTTTGTAGCGTGAGCTTCAATTTCTGCATTTCTTGCTGGTTGAAGTGGCGTAACTGCTATTATTTTGCTGCCACGACACTTCGACGGGGTTTTAGGTAAAGGATTATTTGAGCCCTGGGGAAAAGCTTACAGCGGTTTGGAAATACTTCTTTCCATAGCCTCTTTTAGCTTTCAGAATACGTGAAATTCATTGGAGGCATATTGTCTGATGAATAAAGTGGATGCGTGAGATATTCTGTTATTATTTATCACGTGTTCCGCCATTGGGCACAACAAGGAAAGGGGAGAAATGCTCCGTGGGAGAGTTTTTAATAGAAAGTGGCTTGTACCTAGGCTAACGTGGAGAAACCACGAAAATACCCATGCAGCTAGCCTGTTCATGTGTGAGACATTCAGGTTTGGTACCTTGAATTGCTGCAATTGTTAAACCGGCAGTGTACGCTCGATCTTTGCCATGTAGCAGCAATACACTTCAACTCAGATGCCTGTCGTTTATTCCTGATTGCTAGGTAAAGCTAATTTGGTAGCAGACCTTTCATAAGAAGTACTGATCGCGGTTACTACCTCTTGCGTTTAATTTTTTTTAAATTACTCATTTAAATTCTAGAAGAGAATGAGGATGAATTTTACAGCTGATAGGATAATCCTCTTCGTAGAAGTGGCACCGCTTTTATGCTTCCTAAACCACTTATGCGAACCACTGCAAAGCGCTCATCTTGCAGTAAATTTCAATTGATTTAAGATCGTAATTACTAAAATAATTAATCTCAAATTGCTGCTTTAAAGCTGTACACTGCGAAAAAAAAGGGCAGGGGATAGTTCTATGTCTCCCGTTCAACTTGACGAAATTCAAATTACGTTTTTCATGTCTCGAATCGCGACTTAAGATATATATTAGACTTATATATAGCTTTATTCTAATATAGGGATTTCGACGCAAGATCAGACTTTTTCTGAAATAACATAGCAAACTGTTTTCCATATTTCGATTATACGACACAAATTACGCCTCAATTTTAAATTTGGTAACATTTGGTGCGAAATTTACGGATTCACAAATTTATCTTGGCGCATTTTTTTCAGTTTGCACCAAGAATAATTCACTTCATGAACTTCTTAATGTATAGCAACTTATTTTCCTTTTCATTGTACACGAGCGGAAAAAGTGCCATCCTTCATACTTCAAATAATTTTAACAAAGTGCGTAAACCACATTTGGCGTTATTATCGCTTATAACAAATATGCCGAATTTCAAAACGCGCCAGTTGGTAAATTCACGTACGTCTTAGGAAAGTTTGAATAAAAAATTTTAATTTTTGGTGGATACGCTTATAAATACATCTACTTTAAGATGATGGTAAAAATTTTATAGGTTATAATTCCAAATTTGTTTCGAAAAAATTATAAAAATGATTTAAAAATAGAAATTTTAAAAATAAATCATAAAAAATGGGTGAATTTTATTTGAAATGAACCTAAATTTCGAAATGTAAAAGGAAGGATCAGAAACGCTTAATAAAAAAGGAGATATTAATAAATATACACCAAATTCGATTAAAATTAACGTGGAGAAGCTAACATTTTGAGAGCTAATTTTTAAAAACTACTGGTGCGATTTTTACAAAACTTGGTAATCTGGCATAATTTTAATCGTAGAATCGAAATATGGGGAAAAAAGGGGCATGCTATTTCAAAAAACGTTCGATTTTGTGTCAAAATATCTGTATTAGAACAAAGTTCTATATTTTGTTCGATTCCAGGCGAATGGACTGGCTGTATCTGCGTTTTCGTGGTTTTCCCCATGTGTAACGTGCACACGAGTCAGTCTTCCTTAGAAAGTCCTCCATGAAGGCATCCTTCCCTTAGGCAGATAGCCCTAATGTACTTTGCCATAATCAACTAAACCAAGCCTTCTTTAGTAACTTAGCCTCAAATTGCAACCTGTTGGCCATACCGTGTGTCATAAAAATAAAAATTTTCTGCTAATTTACAAATTTAAAGCACGGCTTTTCTGAAATTTGTTGGAATTTTAATTTATATAGATAAAATTTTTTTAGAAGAAATAAAAAGTATAAGGAAGACACATATTGAAAAAGATGCTATTAAAATGAAATGCTTTGAGATATATAAACTATATAAAAAAATCATATTTCATAGTAAATAATTAGATTCTACAAAAGCGTCCATTTTCTGAGAAAGAATGAAATATTAAAATTCATGTCTTCTGCCAATCGTACCTAGTTTTATTTTATAATTTATTTTTTTAATCTAAACATTCAGCGTACGTGAATGTTTCAACTTTCAGGAGCACATTATTTCACTTCTTGTCCGTTTCCATGTTTTCTGCTTGTTTTAGTACATGTATACAAGAATATATCAATATTTCTTTGGATAGAACGGAAGACGAAGTCTGTATCCAAAATTTTGTCTGGGAAACTATGGTATTTTTCAGCATGAACTGATATGATCGCCTTTAATTTATATTTATCATTTATTTTATTTTTTTAGAAAAACTGTCAGTCTTGAATATATTTTATAATATGCATGACAAATCCATCCAGCATTTCAATATTTCAGGAATATTTCGAAGAATTTTCCTGTTACCATTCAATACTTCTATACTAAATATAATAGGATTTAGGTAGGCGAATGCATAATAGTGATACGAAAGGAATTCCAATATTTCTGACTAAAACTCTGATACATGAAGATATATGAACATTTTGTCATAAAAAACATAAAACATTATATTAGAAGCATAAAACATTATATTGGACATATATTATATTCGAAAAGATGGCTTCGGGTTATAGTTTTCGAAATATCATTTTTTAGATCAGTATTTAGAAATGTATTTTTTCGTAAACAATTTTTTAAATGTTCCACAGAGAATAAAATGAAATTCAGGAATAATATTTCTAAAAAAAGTAAGCTTAATTTAAAGTAAGCTTTTAAAAGTAAGCTTAATTAATATTTCAGTTAAAAAGAAAAAAAAAGTATTAACCTCTGTGTGAAAAATTCGCAGAGATATTCGAAAGCGATTTTATTAACTTAAGTAATTTTTTAATGTTATGCACTTCAGAGTTTGCGAACAAATTTAAGAACTGGAGTAATTAACCTTTTTAGTACCGAACGACGATATATCGTCGTTCGGTGCACTTGCCAAAAATACCAACGACGATATATCGTTTCGCCTATGTTGGGGCCTTATTGTACTCATCACAAGAGGTGTTTCAAAATAATTTTTTAAAATGTTAAAATGGTTCATATTCGATGCAACACAAGTGAAAAAATGGTTATTAGATTTAACTTTTTGTTATATTTTATGCTGATTAGTGCCGCGGGTCTGTATATGTTAGAGCGATAAGATACAGTTCTTCGTTTGAAATGAATGGATGTGTGATACCAGCTTTATGCGATTAATGCTCTGAATTGGGCAAAATAATACCCTTTACTAAATTTGTAACTGGACTTCATAAAAATATTATTCGTACATTTGCAATTTTGAACCAAAAAGTGCAGCGTTGATCCACTATCAGACGAGTGGTAGAGTCGCTGAACACTGGTACTTCGGTGTTCGAATTCTCGCGAACAACTCTTGCTTGGGAGTTTTCGTGGTTTTTTACATGTGTAATGTGGATACTAGCCAGTACCGCCTACAAATCCTCCACGAAATATCACTCCCTTTGGCAGGTACCACTGTGTACATTGCTGTGGTCGAAGAATAAAGGTGCAGATTTTTTTAAATTTATTAAATTATGATGAATATTTTACTAACTGGAATTTATTCTCTAAGGAACTCCTACAACAAGGTAGATTAAATATCTACGGAAATGAAGTACGTGAAAAATGTAGTTTAAATCAATACAAAAACATTTGCAACAAGCCATTAGATTCATATTTCAACAAATTCGAACTATTAACTGGTATAAAGATTTGAATGATTATTTCAAATAATTATTACAAACAAATTTAGTATTTCAAAATTTTGTTTTTCAGTTAAAAGTTCAAAGTTCTTACCTGGGTGTCGTCAGGCGAGAAAATGGCATCAAAAGCGAACATTTTAGGCGCAGAGATGCCGGCTCTCCTTTCTGCAGGTGAAGATTGGCCACCACCCGAAGAGAGGTCATATACTGTAACTTGTTTCTTTCGAGCATCGACATTTAAGAAAGATGAATTAAGCTCCCCGGAATCACCTTTGATTCGCAACATCACTTTCACCTGAAAGACAGAGAGCATACTTTAAAGTTAAACATATTACAGCCATATAGGTAGGTATACCAAATAAAAGAAAAAAATCTGATGTATTCACCACATGACTTTCTTAACGGAATATTAAATTATACGCATTTTTTCCTGGCTTTCATATAATATTCCATTGAACTTCATTAGAGATATATTTCTCATATAATTAATTCAGTTCTCACTTCGCGACAAGGCAAAAATGCATAAAATCTCAAAATATCTATATTAAAATTTGAAAGATATAGAAAAACATAAAATACTAAATGCAGTTAAAACAATTTAAAAAAATTTTTACAATTAAAATTAACGTTTCTACGCAAAAACAAGCAATTCGGCAGATTTTTCGTTGCACAAAACTGAAAGTTTACTTTTGGTCTCACTCGGCAAAAAGACACTGAAGGGGTAGAAACTGACTTAACTTCTTATAAACGCTATGCTGAGTCAATATATGGGGTAATTTAATAACTTAAATGATAATTCCAGAACGGATAAGGCGTGATATAAATCCGCAATGATAAAAGATGACGCTATTTTGTTGTTGCGAAGCTTCGTTTCTCTAGATTGGCAACAAATCTACTATTTTGCTAAGTTTCAAATGTAAAAAAATGTGGCTGCTAAGGTAAAAAAAAGTTAGGCTCAGACGCAGTTTAAACAACTTTTAAATTGTTGATAATTCTCACAATTATTGCATTCAGGTTAACTAAAGGCACAAAACTTTAATAGGAAGATAAGAACAACATAATTCAGTCATTTTTAAGCAAAATTTTGGACAATTTACAAACATATACGAATAAAGAAACTGAGCTCATTGAGCCCAGTAATAGAGTGGATAAATGTATACATATATTTATATACTTTTGGTGCGGCCGATTGCAAGCAAAATAGGAGGTGTACATCTACATGTTATAGCAGCCCTACAGACAAAATTTCAACGTTCTGAGGTTACTCGTTTTTGAGTTATGCGAGACACATGCATACATACGTACGTACGCACAGATGCCACGAAAAAATCGCTTTAGAATCCCTTTTAAATCAGTTATATAATTTTTTGAGGGAAAAAGATTATTTTATTCTGTCTTTACGTACAGACGTTACGCGAAAACATCGTTAAATTGTATTCGATAGCGGTCAAAATGGATATTTTCGTTGAAATATGATAACCGAAATTTTTCGCTATTACAATACTTCCATTTTACTTCGTACAATTCTTGTCAAAAGTGTGGATGGAATCCTTCTATACCTCTGGTTCTACTCCGCCAATTGACGATATTCAGCTTGCGTTTTTCATGTTGAATATCGTCAATTGGAGGATAAATTCGAATTAAAACAACGGATATGTTTAACTTCAAAATTATAACGTTTATTATTATTGTTATTATTTTATACATTAAGCAGGACAGTTTCATGAGATCAGGAATCTATATAAGTGAATATAATGCTATTACATGTGATTTAGTTAATTACTGTGGATTGGGCTAGTGAAGAAGTATCTATTTCCTCGCTCTCGCATTCAGTTTACTTTATACATATTCGATGTGGTTGAATACGCAGAATACAGAGAAGTTCTAATAACTTCAAGGTCAGGTGATTTAGAACAACACTGAGATCAGAGATAATGCCTTAAAAATTTGGTTCTTTTTTGTGGTAATTTTTACGTCGACGGTTTTCGTATTGAACTGCTGAATACAAGATTTCCTACACCATTAGGTGATATACAGTCTGACATCATTACCTAATTTACAATGATCTGACGTTATTTTCTTCGTGCAAATGTTCTGTGGTTTTCCCTCGAACTGGATGGCAACGAATTAGCCTGAATTTGCTTTCGTTCGAAGCCACCACTTTTGACCAAACTTTGCTATGAAGTTTTAAATATTCTTTTGGGGTGAAGGCAAGTAAGTATCTTTCCTCGATTCATTTTGCTGGATGTGTGGCTTTATTTTCGCTATTCTTAATTTGGCGAAGGGTTTCTGAAGATCCTTGCAGATATCTTCTTTCAACTTTGTTGTAATTTTCTTGCAGACAAATACAGGCGTCCAAAAAAATTCCGGTATACACTGGTGAAATAAATTCAGAGAATTTTCATATTTGATCTACGATCTCCAGAAGTACTGGACAGATTTCAATAAAATTTGGTGTGAGCATAGGTTGATATAATACAAACGAAATAAAGATTCAACAGTTATGAAAGACACACATGTTCGTGTGTAACACTCATGGTAGACATTAGCGCTGGAGAGGGGACCCCCGTCCTGGAGTCTGCCTTTCGGGGTGAGTGTGTCCACACTCCAGAGACCCCTTCATCGGCTTTATACGTCGATTGGCAGGACTTGAAAAATCACTATGACAAGAAGAAAAACGCTAAGACAACTTTGCCGCAGGGCACCACTCCTTTGGCTCCGTTCGACTAATTGGTGCCGTACCTCTCTTCGTCAGTCCCCGACACAGAAACTGTGAGGGCCAAATCCCCGACGACTAGGTCGGTGATCTCCGATCTAGCTCCATCACAGCAAGAGGAACAGACACGACAGTACCAGTACGGTCCCTGCCAAGCCTGAACCAACCTGAGAATAAACTCGGGTTCTAGTCCTGTGAAGACTGTTAATTTTTCCCCGTGGTTGAGACTGCCTAAGTACAGATCCTAGCCAGTACTTCCCAGGAATTCTCCTGAGTCAACCCCCGGGGGGAACTCATGGTAGACCGAAGGTCTGAAACAGGGGTTACAGAAGACACAAAAGAAATGAGTTAATAAGGGGTATGGTCCCTTCTTACACGTATACAGGCCTCGCAGCATGATGTCATACTGGAAATAAGGCAGATTATCAGTGCCTGTAGCAATTGGTTCCACTCATTCAGCAACGCTCTTTTCAGTTTCTGGATGGTTCTTAGAGAGGGTTGCGAGTTGCAATTGCTCTCCCTAGAGCGTCCCAGACATGCTGTATAGGGTGGTTGAGGTGTGTAGACTTTGCTGGCCAATCCATCCGCCGAATATCCTCACTCTCGAGAGATTCGTGTACCAGAAGAGGTCTATGTGACCTCGGGTTATCGTGCTGTAAAATAAACTCGGGGCCCACTGCACCCCGAGTGCATCCGAATTTATTTCCAATGGCTAGGCAAAAAATTCCAAAGAACTAAAATCTTATAAACAGAGGTTACAAACAATACAGCTAAGAACAAAACGACTGAAATCATTGCGTAAGCAGCGCTCTTGCCTCCTAGTATTTCGACTCCTCTGTAAGACCACGAAGAGCCCCACATAGAAGGAAATGGTCCCTGCCCAGTTCTCCAGAATCACATAGTGGGCAAATAGGAACGTCTGAAATGCCTATGCGGTGCAGGTGGGGGTAAAGGCAATCATGTCCTGTAGACAGAAGGAAAGTCGAAACTGCATCGCGTCTTGGACTATCGGGAATATGATAAGAACTTAGCATTCTCCAACTTTTTAAGGCTCTGCGAGCCTGGAGATCTCGTAAGATATTAGACGTAAATAAACGTTTTAAAAACAGTTTAATTCCCAATAAGAAATGGCTGTATTAGGACGCTGCAGTAAGCTGGCACCTCGTTTTATAAGTAAGTCCGCTTGTTCATTGCTGCAAAGACCACAATGGCCAGGCATTCACTGGATAACGATTTGTTCCCCCTTTAAAAGCTGCATGCCAAAACTGAAGATCACTCAGCCGCAAAGCGGTTCTAGAGTGCACCACAAGGATATAGAAAATAGATTAAAAACGCATATCAAGAATATGTTCAAAGAGTTTCAAAATACCGAATTTGTGAAACATAAAGCAAATATTTCAGCAAATACTGGCGCTTATAATTGGATAACACAGATTAGTTCTTTATTAATATGTACTGTATCGAAAGCGCTTAAATATTCTTCTAATTTCCATTTTTAATGATTTGAAAATAATATTTCGTATAAAAGAATTATCAGTTCAGTTTCTCTTAATCTTCATCGAGCATTCAACTGATCATTGCAATATTATTAAGGCTCTTCTGCTAGCTTAATCTTTCACTCTTCACGGCATTAAACGATTCTTTGTTCCAATCGATAAATCAAAGAATTGGCAGATTCTTGAAGCTTGCATAGTTCCAATTTCCAACAAAATAGGGGAAGTTGCTCGCAATTGACTTTTCTCAGACAGGTCTTATCGGTTCTTCAATGTTGTTGTTGTGGAGTATAATTAGTATCTAGAAGCGTCGCTAAAATGTTTATGTGAGATAGGAGAAGGATTCTAAATCCCTTGTCTCGAGACCGAGACTAATTACAACGAGGGAAACACCAGGGTAATAAATTATTGCATTTGAGAAAGAGGCATGTTTTTAGGCAAGAAATAGCAGACAGCGGCGCGCACACAGAATGTCTCTTTAGAACTTAGCTCATTAGAACTAAGCCCGAAATCACGAATTCGGTCAAGCGGATATGCATCCTTACGTGAATAATGCACTTTACTCTTATAACCATGAGAGATTTGCTGCAAGAGTATAACGTGCACAGACATTCGATAAACAGTGCAAAAGCCTTAAATTAATTACCGAAAATATTTCAAATTACGGAAATAATTATCCACAAAATCATCAAAAAGTTAATTTACATAAAAGGCAAAAATCCTCATAGAGTCTCATCTTCTTTGATAATATAAACTACGAGAACTCTACCTAAGACTTAAGTGACTTTTATGTATTTGAAATTGTAACAGAAACGTGGGGAGGGTGTAAAAGTCCCTACTATTTAAGTCAAATGAAAGTTTAACTGAAGGCACTGCTCGTGCTTACAGAATCATCTGACTTTATGGCTTAACTAAAAATGCTCTGCTTTATTTAATTATGGCAAATCACTGGAGGGCTGTCTGAATAGTCTGCCTAAGGGGAAGGATGCCTTCGTGGAGGACTTTCTAAAGGAAACTGATTCGTATGCACATTATACATAGGAAAAACTACAAAAACGCCCATGCAGCCAGCCCGTTCGCCGGGATTCGGACCCTAGGCGAACTATCAGTGTTCAGCGACATTACCGCTCAAGTTCAAAACGTAAGAGAGTTTAAATTAGACTTAGTTAATAGTGACTTAAGCAAAAGGCTACACAGACACAAAAAGCGTAACTTAGCTCAAAAACTTAATATATATAATAATTAATAATAATAATTTTCCTTAGTGTATTACGCTGATAGTTCCTGACAGTAATTGCTACATCGTTCTGGGAAAGTTAGCTTTTTAAGAAGGGTCTCGTTAATACGTAGTCCAGGTTAGCGTAATGGCAAACCGCACATTAAGTTGATCAATGTTAACGAATTTCGCTTACTGCGCAGGCTCAATAGTGTACCGTTGGCGTGGGAGAAAATACTGGCGAATAAAAATAAACAACCCTACACAAGCCTGTAGGCCTTAGCGACTCTTTACGATTGCAATACTATGAACACTTTTTTTTGTGCTTATTGCACTTGCTTCTATTTCATTTCATTTTGGTTTTTTTTTGTTCATAAGCATTATATTTAATACCAGTTATTTGTAATAATTTCTTTGGCTTTATTTCAGTAATTTAAACTAAATATATTCCTCAAGTTGTTAAAGTATTTATGAATGGAACGCATGGTAAATAACCGATTGCTTTTATTCGTCAGAAGTACAATCGATAAAGAACATCATGTAATGTTTTAATCCTTCTTAAACGAAAATTTGGGGAGTTTACAATTGATATTGACACCTAAGTAATGAAGCAACGTAGTACAACCTAAAGAGTTTTAAAACCCCGAACTGTTTACGTCCAGATAACAGAACATCAACTACATACCATATTTATTTTCTTTTAAAATTACGCCAAAGTCGTTAATTCCGCCAAATTCTCTTCCGGGCATGCGCAGTGTGCGTAATTCGTTTAACATTGTTCAACTGAATGTGTGGTCTGCCATTACTCGTCCGGGGTTAATATTCTCAGTTTTAATCGGGAATTTTCTCTAATATGTTACCAAAATATTTTCATGAAATCCTTTTGTGTAGCATTTTAATTTTTTAATGTTAGTATTATTTTTATGTAATGAATAAATTTACCACAAGAAGTTTACTTGTTTGGGATTTAATAAACTAAACATAAGACAGTAGTATATTTTTAGAATAATACACATTTCAGAAAATATAGCTTTTTACGCTAATATTCATAGAAATTAGCTTTTAGCGAATGCGTTGATTTTTGAAAAACTGTTCATCGATTGTAAGTGAGTTGTATTGTTGATCCGAGTGATACAAAACTATTGAAATTCTTCAGGTTTTCTTCCATATTTTAGTGCAAGGATTTCCTGGACAACGTGAAAAATGCCCTGAAGCAAAAGAAACAGGAATAGAAATAAATAGCGATTTGAAAGGTCCGGCATTTTTTTCCCCAACAATTCGCTACATACGTAGTTCAAAGAGAATGCGCTTAGCTTCCATTCACGAAAATAAAAGCACCAGAGCGTCGGCTCTTTTTTTTTCTCTCTCTCTCTCGAAATATTTGTGGTTTAGATACACACTCTGTGTATGTATGTATGTATGTTTGTGTGTCCAGAATAAAACATTTCATATCTTATTCCATTTCAGCCGGAGAGTGGACGTGTGACTTTCGACAGAGATTGGAAATATTTTGTCCCAAGTGAGCGTGTTGTTTAAAATACAGGAAAAAAGCAAACGGCTTATTCTACGCATCATCTTTAACGTTGGTGCTGTTGGTATTGTTGGTGAGGTACGTTCAGCAGTATCCTTTCAAATAATGACTTACTTCAGATGAGCAGGAAGAAATATACAATATAGCAACAAATATTACAAAACAGCAAAAATAACAGCTGCCAAAAAACTCAAGAAGAATACAGAAATAAGCAATACTCTCCTTAACACACGAGAAAAACCGCAGATTGCCGATAAGGCTCCAAGAATAAACTCAGCTAACTGTTTGCAACATAGTAATACCTAAAATAACTGTCTGAATTGTCTGAAATGTAACAATACACACACATATATATAGGGCTGCCAAGCCTCCTGGAAGTTTCCGGAAAACCTTTTTGTCTATATTGTGTGTTTCAATTTATCTACTTTCTCGATTTAAACGTTATTACATATATAATCATGAGATCTAAAATTGTACACCAGAAATAAGAACTTACAGTAAAAATGCATCACCACAATTACTCCGCTCCCCCTCAAAAAAATACACCCTAAAATGTAACGAATGAATAAATAAATAAATAAATAAAGAAATTCTGAAAGGTTTCAGATTTTAAATTACGTCCAAAGGGGGAGGGGTTCTTTTAACGTTTTGTGTGTTACCTTTACTTATTAAATATTATGTTTTACGTACTCAAACCATAAAATTCAGTTCAACAGCAATACTGCAAAATAATTTTAAAATGAACACATCTTTAAAATTTCCGATACACAGTCTCACGCGCTGGAGATAAAAATGTTTTTTCTTTCCTTGCAATGTTGCCATTACTCGCTTTGAAATCGTTTAGTTTTTTTAATCAAAAATTCGTTGAAGTGTTACAAAATATGAAATCGATAATGAAACAAATTTCAGATTTAAATTAGGGCTCCTTCATGCCCATAGTCTTTGGAAGATTACATTATTCAAATTTTGATGGCTCTAGGTACCGTTGTTTTATCACAATGCGAGAAACATACATACATTTATGCAGATTCTTCATTATTTAATTTTCTTTAAATATAATACAGGGCGATACTATGTGTTGGCAAGAATTAGAAAAGTGATTCGTCGTTTATAGTTTTCAACGCAAAATACCGAAACGAAATGAATCTTCCTTCAAGGCAAATTGTCCCTTTGGACTAATAAATAAATGCAATGGTATAGTCAAATGCATTCAAATATTTACAGCACCACCTTTGAAAGTGGTCGTCTTAGGAAGCATTACTGAAAACACAATTAAATAATGGTAAAAAAGGATTAACTGCTTAAGTTGAGAGATGAGTTCGGTTAGGAGGTTTGGGGAAATTGGCTCTTAATTACGTTACATACGGAGAAAAACAGAAGACACCCATATAAATAACCCATTAGGTGGAAATTAAACGCGGGTCAAATTACCAGTGGTCTATCCATATGATCGCTGGTGCATTCTTAAGGAAGTTTCATTGTAATATATTGCACTGAAAAAGCATTTGAAGATGGTTTGAGACGATTTGCAAAAAATTCTGACATAACTCTGCAGCCTAAAAATTAGAGTTGGAGGTTGAGCTCCGAAACTGATTCAAATAAAAGATTCACTTTACTGTTATTCCGATTCCAGAAAACGCTGCTATAGCTCTTTTGCAGTTCACGGACAGCTCTTGTCGTAAGCGTGCCAGAAATACACATAAAAGAGCAAAAATCTTGTTGGAAGTGTGTCAGAAAGCTTCGATTCCTTTTAAGGGAGAAATATATGTTTACCTTCTTATATTAAAAGTGAGTCCAATTTTTGTTATTTTTTATCTTTTCGAAAAGTTTTATTCTAGATTCTAGAATCTCAAATCTACAGAACTGAACTGAAAGAAATCAGTTCAGAAAGTTAGCGTTTGATTGAATCGATTCTTCTTATTTTATGGCTCGCTTGATTTTTTTCGCTGTTCGTTTCATCCTCTCTAACAGTTCTTGATTCACTACTCGTTCCGGATCTTTTTCAACAAAGTTATTTTTAGTGAGCAGTGAGTCATGAAAGAGAACCGATCAATTTCAGTACGCAAACGGTTCTGATCCGTTGTTCTCTAAGAGTAGGTAACCCATTACTACCCTTCTATACTAGAAATATTTAAGAAAAGAAGTGACTTATGTACGTCAGGAATTTGGGAAATACAGAATTTTCGAGGATAAAAACGAATATTTCATGAAGTCTCTGTAAAAGATGTAGTATCTGAAATGTGCTGAAAGTGGTTTTATGTAAGTGGTTTCAGTCACTCAAAAGGATTCTATGCACGGTAGATTGGTAGAATTGGACCTATTTGCGGTTTGAAAGAAGTTCTGATCTTCCCTAAACTTCGTTGGTTTCGTAGATGTAGCATCTGAAATGTGCTGAAAGCGGTTTTATGTAAGTGGTTTCAGTCACTCAAAAGGATTCTATGCACGGTAGATTGGTAGAATTGAACCTATTTGTGGTTTGAAAGAAGTTCTGATCTTCCCCAAACTTCGTCGTTTTCGTTTTTGTCAAAAAATGAAATTCATAGTAAAAGAACTGATATTATTTACCATCTCAAGGAAAGAAGTAAACAGTTAACAGAAGTAACAGTTAAGTAAACAGTAAACAAGCGTTACACGAGACGCTATTTCAAGCAGACCTATTCTAGAAACAATTTCATGTCTTACACCAAACAAGAATTCTCTATGTAAGATGTAGTACCTGAAATAGACTGAAAATAGTTTTATGTAAACGGTTTCAGTTATTCAAAAAGATTATATGCTTTTGTTATTGTGTACACAAGTCGTTAATGAATGATTATTGGGAATTAACGGCAGTAGATTGGGAGAGTTGGACCAATCCCCGGTCTGAAATCTTGGCAAAGTCCTGATCTTTCCCAAGATTTCTTCGCTTTTGTCAAATTAAACGAAGTTTACAGTGAAAGCATTGGTAACTTGATGATCTCGGGATGAAGGTGGTTTCAGTCAGTCAAAAGAATTATATGCATTTGTTATTGTGTATACGAGTTGCTAATAAACGATAATTCAGAATTAACGATGGTAGATTGGTAGACTTAGGCCTGAAATTAGAATTAGGTCTGAAAGAAATCCTGATGTCCCCCAAGACTTGTTCTTTTGCCGCTTTTGTCAAATATGAAATTTAAAAGAACTGATAATCTCGACTACCTCAAAGAACGAATTAAACAATTTTAAGCATTACACTAGACATTCTTTTTCGACAACGAACCGAAACTGAGAATCGCTATGATATCTGTGGTATTGCTAAGGATGCATGTACTGAAACTTATTAATTGTACTCGTCATCGTTTTCAGTGTTTGCACATTAAATAACAAAATTCAGTCCATTTCGCGTAATACGTACTTTCACAGAGGTCTTTTGAAATCCTACCTTTCACGCCTGGAAAATTTATGTATATGAATACCAGCACATTTTATCCTTTACTGTCATAAATTATGGGAAAATCTGTTATAAATCTTCGAATTTTAGAAATAAGTATGTAACGTTTACAATATTTGTTTGGGATGATATAAAAATAACCCAAAAATTGAAACTTAAAAACATCTTACAAAGGTCAAATACGAACAAATAAAATTATACTACAATATTTTAAATATACATTTTTCATAACATTTGAAACATTTTCTCTTTGCTAGCCAAGAATATAGTAAGCATACCGTATTTAATGTATGTGTTGACAAAGTA
>KK114032.1:196723-216281 GCA_000611955.2 Stegodyphus mimosarum | reverse complement strand
ATATATATATATATAATAAAACTGCAAAGCTTCAACGTAATAACTTTCATAGGTAAATAAATCCTAGGAATGTCCTAGGAAATCCAAGGATTCCTTAAATTAATGTCCTTGGACCGTGGTTGAATTCTCTTCCTGATAGAGGCGTTTTGGAGATCCGAGAATGTGTTGCCTCTGGATAGGGATGGGCGAAGTTCGAAACCTGATTACTAATGTTAAACAATAGGCGTCCAAGCGGTTTCCGTCGTGTTTCATATAATATTCAACGATAGTTATTAAAATGCAAAAGTTATTAACTTTTTTACTAATTGGATTTGTTTTCCGGGTATTTAATATTTATTTTTATTAGGGTATTCAGAAATTCTTTTTATTTAATTCAGGATTCTCAGTTTTCCTTCTTTTTTCTAACACTGATTTATTTTTCTTTTCACGCTAATTTTTTTACTGTGTGGATCTTATTGCTCTGTTTTGCTTTTTTTGCCTACAGCAGTACAGATTTTGTATTGTTAATATTTTCCATTCTCTCTTAAATTACGCTTAATTTAAAGTGTATTATTATGTTACAAACATTAAATGATAGTCACGAATGTCGGTGACTTATCCAGGGTTGAAAACCAAACCAATCGGAATGAGTGTTCACCCGGTGTGCAGTTGGCACAGTTTAGCATGAAAGTTGTTTATTGGCATCAGTAGGTAACGGAAGACATTTATTTGAAGCTTGCGGAAATGATTTCTGTCGTATTCTAAAAAACATTGCGTTATTCAAAATTAAAATTTCTATTTGGGATTGTGAAATAGAATTATTTTACTGTTTGCGAAATTTCTAATGAAAAATAGCAAGTGGTACTTACGAAAAATCCAGTCGACCACAAGAGACGGCGCCAATCTCGCCAAATCCTCGAACCACGTTTCTTTTCGAACTGACACTCGCTTCGCACAAGCCTTAACGTTGCAACGGCATTGCTTCTCAGTTTTTAAACAAAGCGCCATGTCGTGGCCATTAACACATTTTTTTGAGGCCGGTAAGATTCCATAACTTTGGAAATAGTCAACAGCATGCCCTTCTGTAGTTGGCAGTCCCAAATTTTAATCATTTCGTTTTCAAAAATGCGTGATACAGCGGAGAAAAGGAATTTTTACTCAAGAATAATAACTAACACGTGTAATTAAGGTTACACCAAAGCCAGCGGGTTTGAAGAAGTCTTTTCTATTTTTGGCGAAAAATCGCGTAGTTTGGCATCTTTTCTTTAATAGGCAAAAATGGTTGACGGGTTTTTACGTAAGTACCAAAAATTCTATCAGAAAGTAGCATAAAGCTATTTAAACATAGAATTAACCTACTAATTATGATTGGAAATAAACAAATAATATGAGAAAATGCGAAATCCGCAAAAAAGAATATGATATTTTGAAAATCATAGAATATACTATAAATTTCATGAAAATCTCAAGAATACGCTGCGCGATAAAGTTACAGCCTTATTAAGTAAACATACGTAAAAACAGAATATGAAATAATAAAAAAAGAAAAATTTCTCGGAAAAAAGCATAATTGAAATATCATTCCACTTTCAAGAAAATGCTGGAACTAAGCAATGTAGTTCTGTAAACGGAAATATTAAGAAAAGTCATCAGAGTTGATTACAACCCATTTGGTATTCGCATTCGTAATAATTTTCATTCAAATAGTAAAAGATCATAGGGGTATGCGAAACATTTTACACAAAGAATAAAGACTGGGAATAAAAGAAATCATTCCTATTCAGAAGCGTAGCTAAAGAAATTGCCTTCCTGTTTTAAACATCTCTTCGTTACGATTGCGCCAATTGTAAAACACTCATTTCTTTCACTCAACCATTTGAAGATGTAAATACCTTATTTCATAGACTTTCAAAACATACAGAGAGTGTTTATACATTTATAGAATGATTTCGGGGACGTTTAATTAATGTTTAAAAGGTAAAGAGTATTTTTTTTAAATGGGCGATTTGATAACCCTTTTTCTGGAGTATAGATAGGACTAGTAGATAGCAACACAAGCGAAAATCCGTATTTATTGATGGCCTTTTAGTGTGAGGCTTAATACTGAGTTGTCTGATCGACAACGTGCTACTTAAAATATTAATAGATAGCCCTCCTAGAAAAGCAAAGAGTTCATGATGAGCTGAACAAAAGAAAGTCAGTAGATGATATTCTGAATAAGTGCAAATCTTCCTGGGTAGCTGAGAAATTGAAAGTATTTCAACAAGCAGTTTCGAAAACCAACCAGGAGAAAAATACGGCGAGAAAACCTCCAACAACTTACGATAATTATCAGATTTGGCAGAAACCAAAACGCACAGCTAAAAGGAAGTTAGCGGAGAGGAAAGTCGCAAAAGTTAAATCAAACAGATATGCACCTTGAGTAGCGAAAAAGATCTTTCTGAAGACAAGAACTTTCCGACCCAAGAAAAACTTTTTTAATAAATAAATAATAATAAAAAAACCAGGTGATTCCGCCTATTATTTCACCAGAAGCCAACGCTGACTGGAGAGAGTTGAGAAAAGGCTTCTTCAATTCCTGAGAAGAACCTGATGCTCAGACGATGACGGTGCAGCTGCAGATCTATCTAAAACACTTGAAGATTATCACAAAGCCGCCAGACGTTTAAGAGATGCTGCAATACAAGAGGCAGAGATAGGCAGCCATCAAAGGGCTACCAAATAATATTACTGGAAACGAACTCCTAGAAGAGCTGATTGAGTTAAAATTACCAGCAAAGTCAATCAAGAATTAAAGATGGAAATATACCATTCTAGTACCAGGAAATACACCAGAAAAATACCAGTCTAGTTTATGGAGCTATTTTGTGGAAAGGGTATTTACCAGCTTACTGACATTCTCAGTGTGAGAATCGTGGTTCAGTCATTTCATCCGAGATATATACGAGACAGTGTTACAAGCCAATGATATGGCCATACATAGGCTGGATGTTAAAACACACCCAGATGTGTGAAGTACTTAAAAATGATTCTTACGATTATAAGTTAAAGAAAGAAGATAAAAAATCAATACATTCTATGTAAAGGTGGATTCCATTAAGCATTTTATAAAGGCTGTCAGAAGTATACTAAGTTTCTCCCAAAATCTAATCCTTGGCCAAGGCAGACGGAAGTAAAATCAGCTGAGAAAGTCCAAGGAGTTCAACATCCTATTGATATAAGTAAGAAATCTTAACACTGTTGCTCTGAGAGGATCCAAAAATGTGCCAGCTTGACGATTTAAAAGAGACTCTAAATTTTCTAGCCTCAGATGACGCAAGAAAATTCTCAAAAAAGTTTATAGAATTAAAGGAAAAAGGGAAAAATACCATTTCACTTATCGACAGGATAAGAACTAGACTAGAAGCAGTTTCATTCCTAGAACAGCTCGCTCAACAACGATAAAATGGCAAACAGATCAGCAAAAAGATGGTCCAGTGGATAAAGCACCGGCTTACGGATCCAAACGTCGTGCATTGGATGACAGTTCTTGCTGCAAGTAACTCTTTCGACTTCATCATGAGGATTATTATTAAGTGTCTTTCACCTTTTTAAGCGGTACTGTTTTTTATCCAGCACTTAAGCGACAGCACTTGGACAGCGAATGATCGACCAGACAAGAGAGATTAGACAAACGAAGAGGGACCAGACAAACCAAGAGGGATCTGGGATCGACAAACTAAGAAGGTAGGTCACACCTAATGCCTCAGTTTGTGAATACAGGTTCCAAGTTTCAGTTTGAGTCCTCTATGCCTGGCGGCGGATAGGGTTACCAGGATTTCGGGAAATTTTCCGAGGTTCTGGTGCTTGTGACGCTGCTTTATAAGTGATACCAATGGTTTAAAAAAGATAAAACATTCAATTACAAATGCAAAATTCGTGCACCAGAAAGCGATAAACACATAGAAAGATAAAGATTTAATTACACTCTAAACAAACCGAAACGTAAATGAATGGTAAAGGTATTAAACTTAACATCTGAACTCTGTCATCGTTAGATCGTCGGAAATTCATTATCGTTGGATCTAATTCTTTACTCCATTGAATGAGAGCAACGAATTTTCATGTTCCGCTACCTAAATCATTTCATAAAATTGTATAAAGAAGCCGCAACGTTACTGAGAGGTTGCTTACAGGTATTAACGCAACCGCCTTGGCGTAAATTGGCGATTTTCTACAGATGTAAGATAAGAGTTACTCAACGAGTGCAAGTTGGTGATTTTGGTGAAGTTTTCCGAAAAGTATTATCGATATTTATCATAATTCGGCAAACATTATCAGCATATGAGAAGAAAACATACTTTAGCAATTTAAAATAAAAATTTTAAGTATTAAATCAGGATTACTTGATATATTAAGAAAATCACAACGCATTTTATCATCACAAACAACATTTTACACTTACATTGCTATCTACGAATGCTTCTTCTCGTTGTGCGATTTTGCAGTAAACACTGTATTCCTGCAGAAATTTTACCGCAATTTCTTGTCTTGTTGGCAAATTCCACAAGAGCAGATTTTAAAATTAAGGCGAAAAGTATCACGATTTGTTTATGATAACTGTTGGAACTTAGAATGCAACAATAAAATACATACGAAAATGAAAACATTGCTTGACTGAAGGACTGTTATAAGCATGGTTGTCTGTAGGATGTTTACACTCTTGTAAAATGGCTATGTGCATGGTTGCCAGATTTTGGCACATTCTGAAAATTTGGCGACTTCTACTTGGATGGTTGCGATAGCACGTAAATACCAATGAGAGTAGCCAACTGTTGTCCAAGATTAAGACGGTTGCTTTCTTCACGGTGCCGGCAGGTTTTGTCCCTAAAGGAACAAAATACATAGACGCCGTTATATCTCAGCGAGCGATTTTCAACTTGAAAAGATGTCGGAATCTTTAAGCACGTTGGTGACTGTTCACCAATTTTTTGTCTTTACGTGAGCAACATTTATATGGCTGTACTGGCACCCTTAATGAAGGTTGCTTTCTTCACGATATCGAACTTCATAAAGGTGCCGGCAAATTTTTTGCTTTATGTGAGAGTGCCCTCGTATCTTGGTGAGAAATCACCACTTTGAAAAGGTACCGGCACCTTTAAGGAAGCTGGTACGTGAGCAAGCTGTGTATTCAGCAGCACATTTAAGATATTTACAGAAGTGACCTTCATATGGACGCCCCGGCACGCTTGCAAAATCCGCTTTCCTCACGATATTGAGCTTCATAATGGTGTTGGTACATCTATGCCTTTTTTAGGCGTTTGCACCTTGGCGGAAGAAGCGTAGCTTTAAAAAGGTGACAGCACCTTTTTTCAGTTGCTCATGGCGGTCAGACCAACCCCATCAGCCCATGTCTGTAGCCCATCACTTGAAGCCTTGTATGATCGAACTAAAAGTATCCTTCGAGTTTAAGCATTAAGATATACTTGTCTTTAACGGTCACACAAATCTATGGAAGGCTAGAATAAATATTGTTACTTTTTCTGCAGATGGAATAGTTGAGAAAAGGACAACCATTACATCGCAAAAAGCACTATCTCTTGGTAAAATTAGTATGTGAGAAAACTACGGTTCTCAACACTTCACAGAAGAAGAGAGATGTATTTCTATCAGCTCCACCTAAAACTGAGCCTCAATAAACTGTCTTTTGAAAATACCAGTTACTTGAGCGGCCAGGCGACTAAAATTGTTTTCATAAAAAAAGAAAAAAAGTGTGATGATTTTAATGAATCCAGCTAGCTGGTAATTTAATATTTATAACTAGATATCTTATGATTTAAATGCAGTTTTATATAAATCAATCAGATTAAAAAAGTAGAAGCAAATTTTCTTCATTGCTTAGTTTGTCACTTAGTAACACATACAGTGGCTCCCAAAAGTGTTCGTACACTTGCGATTTTCATTGAAATAGTTCTCTATCCATTAATTAAAAGTAAACTTTCTGGATCAGATTTTAATAATAAGATCTGTAATCTATTTGTAACAAAATTACGTGAAATATTTTTAAAATATAGCGAAACTTTATTTTTAAGAAATTAATAATAAAAAAATGACAAATGTTTTATCTCACCAAAGTCTTCGTACACTTCAAAAAAATCTTGGCATATTAGTAAATATTTTTAATTTTCTTTAAATTAATATTTAGTAGGATATCCTTTAGCATCCACGACAGCTTTTAAACATCTGGGAATAGATTTTAATAGTCTTTTTGTAATTTCTGTATCAGTGTTCATCCATTCTTCCATCATGACTGTTTTGAGTTCGCTTTTCGTTTTGATGTCGTGTTTTCGTACTCTAACCTCCAGCTCTTTCCAAATGTGTTGTATGGGGTTTAAGTCTGGCAGCTGAGGTGGTGTTTTCAAAACTTGTGGAAAATTAAAGAGACACCACAGGTGAACGTTGAGAGCCGTATGCTTAGGATCGTTATCATGATTAAAAATAAAGTTGTTCTGAATACCCAAATTTTGGGCTGATAATTTCAAATTGTCTCTTAAAATATTTAAATAAAGAGAATGATTCATCATGCCATCATTAAATACCAAATTACCTAGTCCTGATGCTGCCATGTACCCCCACACAAGAACACCTCCACCGCCATGCTTAATTGGTTTAAATAAGTTCTTAGAATGAAGTTCCTCATTTTTCTTCTCCCTACAGTAGTTATTCGACCACCGGAACCAAAAATGTTAAATTTGCTTTCGTCAGCAAATAGGACATTATTCCAGTACGTTTCGGGGGTATTTATCATTGATTTTGCGAATGAAAGCCTAAGCTTTGTGTTTTTCTCATTAAAAAAAAATTGTTTACGAGCAGAACTTAAATCTAGCTCCTCTGAGAACTTGTCGAAGAGTTTCAGATGAAATTGAAGTAGAAAACTTAATTTTAACTTAAATTCTGCAGAAACTTTTACTGCACTCAAACATGAGTTTTTCACAAATTTTCTAATAATAAATCTCTCAAATCACGTTCAGTTAACTTTCTCGATCGACCTTTTTTTACCTTGTTTTCAATCCGATTTTCGTTTTTAAAACGTTTTATCAAATACTTCACAGTAGAATGGGATAAATTAACTAATTTAGCGATATTTCGAATTGATTTACTATGGTGAAAAATTATCAGTTTTCGAATGCTGTTTGTAATTTCTTTTCGACTGAGACCCAGTTTTCAATAATAAATAGAATATTATGAAGTAAACAATAAAAATAAAGCAAACGTTTTTTTAAATGCCACCACAATACAAAAAATTAAAGAAAGCGGCAAACGATAATTCTAATTTTGATTTCCTCCAAAAATATTTCAGTGTACGAAGACTTTTGTGACATAAAATGTTTGTCCTTTTTTGATTATTAATTTTTTTAAAAATTAAGTTTCGCTATATTTTAAAAATATTTCATGTAATTTTGTTACAAATAGATTATAGATCTTATTATTAAACTCTGATTCAGAAAGTTTGCTTTCAATTAATGGATAGAGCCCTATTTTAATGAAAATAATAAGTGTACGAACACTTTTAGGAGCCACTTGATTAAAAGTTAAAGAACTTACGCTATACTGAAAGGCAACCAGCTAGAGCGTGGAAGATAAAAGTATTTTATTTCAGGCAGAGGCTACACTTTGCTTTTAAACAGCTGAGTTTGTTAAACAGCTGATTAAAATTTCAAAACAACTACCTTATGTTTTGCATATGGCAACAGTCTGGCGCTGTGAAGTGTATTATCTCGAAGAGTGCTGCCATTCCTCCTTTTTAAATCGCCGAATTTGTTAATAAAAAAGTCATTAAATTTGTACAAATTATAAAATAAATAAGTAAGACAAATTGGAAATTAAACACTCGGGCTTCAAGATGCATATATGTTCGGGTGGAGGACAAGGAGTGTTCAAAATTTGGTGGCCCCAGATGCCGCGTTGTTCCACAATGCAAGGAATATATACATATACGTACATACAGATGCTTCATTATTTTGTAATAGAGATTAACATAGTGATTTTAAAAGCAAGCATGCTCTAACTGAAGCTGGGGTATTTCTTTGATTTCCCGAAAATTGGTAAGTTCCAAGCGCGGTAAGATAGCTTCCGGCAGGGTTGCCACATTTGGCGGCGGCAAAATTGGCGATATGCGATGAGCGGATAGAGAAACTTCTGGAACGAATTCTTACTGGTTTAGCACAGAATGCTCTCGAACACAAGCCAAAAGCTATATAAACCCTGCTGGTACGTGGAGAATGAGTCAGTGCCCAGTCAACCGAGTTGATAGGCACTCAGAGGGTGAGTGTCTCGTAGTCTAGTCCTGAGTTGGTCGTCGATGCATTGAGAAAGTCTCTTAATGTATCGCGAGTTAGTGCATCGTCAAGTTTTATTTTAGAGTGTGTTAAGCTTTGAGAACGATCGAACGCAGTCGGGAGCTGTACTCTAGTGCATCATCGATTGCATCGCGAGTTGTTGCGTGGAGAGTTTCGAGAGTACGTAAAGTTCCGAGAACAACTGAGCAGAGTCGGGAGCTGTACTTTGGTGCTTTGCCATGAAGCTGTATCTACCGTTATAGGCTGATAGCCTGAAGGCTGTGTCGCTTATAGTCTTGTCTCAGAGTGTTTACAGCAGTTCTTCGATGACTGTAAGCGTGATTTTTGAGCTGTCTTGAAAAATACTGGCCAATAGAGTGTGTCTTGATACTTCATAAAATGTCGTCGTTAATCATTCCAAATCCATGAACCTTTAACGTACGTGCGAAGAAGAGAACAACGTAGCAATATTTTGAATTTACATTAAGAAAAGATTTTAAATGTCTATTTAGGATTCAGAGTTAAGAACACAGAAAGAAATCGTTAAAAGGAATTATTGCAGATATATTAAGAGGTATTTTTAAAAGAATTTAAGCATAACATTTTTTAAAACATTTATTAACAGCGAAAAGATAAATGATTTGCTTTACATTGAGCTTTGAGGCACATTTAACTATCCCGTAAAAAAATATAATTTTTAAAAGCTTTGTCAGCAAAACAAACTTTACGTCTTTCATAGCCAAAATAATCTTTATTTTACCAAAGAGAGCAAAATATTACAGTTTAATAATAAATAAATGACAAAGTCTAAAACTCTGAAAACACACTTTTTACATAAAAAATGTTAATTATATATAAACTTTTCAAAAAATGGTCGATTTTTGTTTGCTATAAAGCAAACAACCTTTGCTTTCTTAGCGGAAAAGTAAACCTAAAAGTTTTGCATAAAGAGCAACTTTTAAAACACTTCGCGTTTCAACAAAATTTTTGTCGCTGAGAAAAGAATAGGCTTGGTTAACTTTAAAAATATTTAAAAGCGTTATAATAATGGTGTAAGGTATGGGACTAATTCGACGTTAATTTTGTTTGCACCTCATTAATTCCTTAAACTGCTTAGAAGTGTGATGGTACAGAGGTAGTTAAAAAAGTTTCAGATTATCTTGAAACTCCAAAGGAAAGAAATGTGGTATCTAAGGCATATGACTTTGATGCTGTCTTTATTGATGTAAAAATGCAATAATTTCGAATATTGAAACTTATATTGAAACGATGTTACTAAACCTCTTCAAAAATATTCAGCTTAATTTTTCAATTAATTTTGCAGTAGCTATCAATTTAATATGCTTAATACCAAATTTAAATGATTTCTAATGTAAAAAACCTTTATATTATAATTCACAAGAAAATAAAAATAGCAGTCTTCGCACAAAATTTTCTCGTAATAGAAATGCGTCAAAGTATCCTGGCACAGTTTAAAATTTCGAATAAGTCCACATAAAAAAGGATTAAAGTCGATTTCACTTAGACTATTTATAATAAAATGTGACTATTTTATAGTCTAACTGACTATTTATAATAAATAGTCACTTAGGCTATTTATAATAAAAAGACAGTTCATAAAAAAAAGATTTTACCATGCCTGAAAGTGGTAACAATTTAAGAAAATACGTTTAATAAAGTAAGGAATTATTTCGTTCTTCCATGTGTGCTCATGTAGAGTAAGTGGTTAACACACCTAGCTAGAATTTGGAAGATCTGTGATCCAAATTCCTGCGGGCTCAAATAGTTTATAATATTATCTAGCTTCGAAAAATCTAATGATCATTTATAGGGCCGCTAGAAATAAATTGTAGCACACGATAGTTCTGCACATGGGGCCACTCTTCAGTTGTCCTACACATGAAGCGATAATTCAGGGAATATTCTCTAACGTGCTCTTAGAGAGAGCAATGGATCAGAACCAATCGCTTATCCGTTCACTAATAATAACCTTGATGAAAGAAATCCGGAATTAGCGGTTATCCAGGATGGAGTGAAGAACGGAAAGAATCGAACGAGCAGTGGGATCAGGACTGGCTAGCGAGGTTGGAACGAAGAGCGAAAGAAATCGAGCCAGCCGTGGGATCGGGAAAATCAACTCAATCAAACGTTAATCGAGCTGATTTTTTTTAACTGTAATGTTGAGATTCTCTAAAACGCCATTTCTAAACAGAACTAACAATAAAATTCTAGAACAAAAAAAATTTCAAAAAGTTCGGACATGATAAAAATTAAACTCCGTTTTAACATGAGGGCTAAACATTTTTTTTCTCCCCTAAAATGGGAAGTCGGCATGCTTCCAGCTTCCTTCCTCTCATTTTCGCTAGTCAGGCAATGTTCACTCAGTAAAATCCACAACAACAAATCTCTATTTTTGGCACATCTCCAACAAAAGCTGTCCGTGAACTGTAAAAGAGCCACAACTCCGTTTTCTGGAAATGGAGTAAATTCGCTTAGTTAAATTAATCGGTTCTTTGAATCATAATTTAATTTATTACTATTTTTAGCAGTATTACCACAAGTCTGGCTAATAAAATTCTGTGTTAATTTTAACCCCTGTTTTATTTTGTGTATTAATAACTAAGCAGTAATATATATATATATATATAGACGATATGCTAACCTATATGCCTTAGAAAAAATTTCTTAAGATTAACCGTTAGGTTAGAGGACAGGCAGTTCCAGTTAAATTAACCCTTAGCTGTTCCAGTCATAAGATTCTAGAGGTCATTTGGTTTTACGAAGCGGAGAAAATGAAATGAAAAATCTATGCCCCCCTTGTCGGAATTTAGACTACGAATCATTCATTCGTCAACTGGAGGTGCTAGCCATTTACCTCACGAGATGCTCGAGTAAGTGATAATTCCTTACAGTCTCCCCTGCCTAAAATATAAGAGGCACGACACCCAGTCGATAAGAAAACCAAGCAATGACGAGTTATAGTTCAATATCGTTTTCATTTCGGAAGCAGCTTTAGTAGACGCCGCTTATTGTAATCACGTTTGTCCACGGATATTTTGATGAGGTTAACCGAATGACAATATTAAGCGATGAAAGAAAACTTTCTTCAAAATGGCAGAGGAATTTTAGAAATTTAATATAAACATAGCTAGAAACATATAAATATGCACTTTCAGAGCATTTCAATTGAGAAGAAAGTCATTTCTAGTGGGGTATCTGCAAGTGTTACGCAAAATTTTATTTATGATAGTTTCATAAGTTTTCTGAGATTTATTTGACCGATTCTGTACTCTTAATTTTAACAATCGAAGGACATCTTTCATCTCAGCATTTGTAGGAAATTATTTAATTACATCCTAATTCAGAACTGCAGAGAAATTTTACAAATTTAACGTAAAAATATCAAGAAACGTATAAATATTTACTTCTACAGAATTTTATTTAGGAAAATGCAAAATTTGTTTATGAGCTGTTTACAATGTCTTCGAGGCAAAAGTTAATTCATAAACTATTTAAAGTCGATTTCTCTTCCTTTTTCAGTTCTGAATTGATTGCTATTGCTAGGCCTTTGGACTATGTTTTAGAGGGACGTTTATCCGGCGAAACCTAGATCCTTACAGGCAGCCGAAGTATAGTCCACTACCTAGATAACTGGAGAAAAATTAGAAACCTGAGAGGAATTAAAGTTATTGAAAAACTCAAGACCTTGTCCCATTCTTCTGTCCTCCATCTACAGTGGATGCTATCTCAACCAAATCTAAAATACAGGGTGTTTGTAAAGTCCCGGACCCATTTTGATGTTTAATAACTCATAAAATAATGAAGATATAAACAAACTTATGGCATTTATTGATGGAATAATTTATATATTTTCCTCTTCAGGTTTGAATATCTTTACTTTTGTAAATATCGTCTGCGCGTGTAGTTTATTTCAGATAATTCCATTTTCCAGTCTAAATTTCTGTACTTTTCTAAATATCGTCTGCTTATTAATTGCATTTTTCTTTCTTTTGTTTTTGGCAACTATTGCCTATTATTATAGGCCTAGGAGGAGGGCCTTTGCAACAGATATTCTAAGGAGGATAGAAGATGATGCTGAATTTCTGAAGCGTATAATGTTCTCCGGCGAAGCATCCTTTCATCTTTCTGGCATTGTTAATCGCCATAATGTGCGCATATGGAGATCTGAAAACACCCATGAATACCGTGAGGCACAAAGGGATTCCCCAAAGGTTAATGCGTGGTGTGGACTAATGCACGACCGAGTAATTCTTTGAACGACCATTTTATAGGAAAATGAATTGGGCGAGGAGGTTCAATTCCTTGGCCACCCAGATCATCTGATATAACGCCGCTGGACTTTTTCCTTTGGAGATTTGTAAAGGACAACATTTACAGGAGGAGAGTGTCGAACATTGGTGACCTAAAAGCCAGAATGACAACCGGAATAGCCTCTGTGGATGCCGACATGCTTGCAGGCACCCGGCGTGAAATTGGATATCGACTTGATATTCTCCGTGCGACGAAGGGGGCACACGTGGAAGTTCATTGACAAGGGTCATGAAACTTTTTGAGTCTATCTAACCATTTATGTTATTAATTTTAATCTATCATTATTATTTTATGAGTTATTAAACATCAAAATGGGTCCGGGACTTTATAAACACCCTGTATAATGATATAGCTGATAGATTAGCAAAGGAGGGTACTTCCATGCCTCAGGTTTATGCTGAACCTTTGACTACCTTGAACTATACTCGAGAAGAAAGGCTTTACTTAACAGTTCTTGGAGACAGTTACCAACACATTCATGGTATCGTAGTACAAGTACTGGTACTGCTATTGGTTTCAAGGGTGACCAAACTGCTCTAGCTTGGTTGACTTCAGGCATTTAAGTACAGTGGTATTCAAACGTTTCACACTTGCACCAAATGTGAAAACTATGAAGCTAGTGAGCAACGTCTACGCAGTTGTGTTGCCTATGTGCGTGGAAATCTGCTGAAGAATCCTAATTTCGTATTAGAAGTTATGAAGGTGAATGAACGTATGGATATGATTTGATTCAGATCAGATGGATTAGTAAGAAGAAGAAGAAGACTGTTTAAAACATTTCTGGAAATTATTTCACCGATGTTATAACCCCTAATCTTAACACTCGGAGGATATTCCTCATCGGAAAAGAAAATTCCAGGGAAAGCAACCTTAGTTTGACGTAGGTGTTTTCAGAAGAATATTTTTCTCCTTATAAGGGGAACAGAAAAAAAATTTAAATTAAAAAAAAAAAAAAAAACTGGAATATTTCAGATTTTAAATTACGTCCAAAGACACTTTTTCAAACATTTTGTGTGTTACTTTTATTTATTTAAATATCATATTTTCGCACTCAAACCATAAAATTCAGTTCAAGAGCAATATCGCAAAATAATTTCAAAATGAGCATATCTTTAGAATCTCCGATGCACAATTTCGCGCGCTGAAGATAAAAATGTTTTTTCTGTACGACGTTCCCATTGCTCGCTTCGAAATCCTTGAGTTTGTTAAATCAAAAATTCGTTCAAGTTTTACAAAATATGAAATCAATAATAAAACAAATTCCGAATTTCAAATCTGGGTTTTCTAGATGCTTATATTCGTAGGAGGATTACGTTATTCAAAATTGGACGGCTTTAGGTACCGTCGTTTTATCACAATGCGAGAAACTTACTTACATTTACGCAAATGCTTCTTTATTTAATTTCTTTAAATATAATACAGGACGATAACATTTGGTGGCAACAGTTTGAAAAGTGCAACAACGCTTATAGTGAATCAACGCAAAATGCCAAAACGAAATTAATAGTTGTTCTGGGCAAACTGCCAATTTGGATTAAATAAAAAATTGCAGAATTTTTCTTTCTTCTGGAAAAGAACCAGTATCTGATCGCTTTGAACGCAAAGCTAAGTTTGCTTTGTTTAATGATAAATGCTGACTAAAATTGAAACCAAAATGTTGGGCTATTTAATCCCTAACTCGGCGATCTTTCTTTGCTACTTAATAATTCTTATGATATATTTGGCCTTAGTTGGTGACGTTGCCTTTTATTTGACGACTTTATTTCAGATTTAAAAAACTTTATACTACAATATTTTTAATTATTTTTAGAAGTAGCACTTGCACATACAATTCATTGACTAGAGCGTGACAAGTACACTCTACACAAACACATAAAAAAAAAAACGAAATGTAAAATATGGATCGTAATTTTCTCAGAAGGAAAAAGTCAAGCAGTCTGAAGATCTTGAAGCTTTTCTCTTGCCAGTCAATACCTGTCATATAGGTGTCCAGTCACTTCAGGGCATTCCTTAAGCTGAGAAGCATCTGTAACAGTGTTTCTCCCACATAATATACAGTTAGGTGAAAAAAAGATACCAAATCTAAATAAATGACCCGCAAGGCAATCATGTTCAGTCTCTAACCGAAAGGCGGCAACAGCGATTCCGCTTCAGCAATGAGCATTTTTAAAAGAAAATCCCTCCAACGCGTTTCTTTAATATGCTCTGCTTGCCTGGATTGGACGTCATTATTCATGCGTTCTTTTATTACTCGCACAACAGTAGGACAAGGGATAGAATTTGATGGAATCTGTAGGATTATATTTTTATCATAGTAATCGAATTGGGGATCACAATCAGCGATGCATTTTCCAATGTTTTCGTATAGGACGGAACTTTGACAAGCCAATAACAATATCTGAATGATAACATTAACCGCGATCATATTAAGCGGCGTCTATTCGATGAAAATTGTTAGTTCTTTGGAGACAAGAAACGCCAGAAATTAAGTATGTCCTCTCCAGGATTGAATCACGGATCCTCCAGTTGCTAGCTGGATTACCACGACAGCCGGCATGTGGGAAAAATGACCAATAAAATGCTTCGAAGTAAAACTGAAGCAAAAGTAAATAAACAGACAAAAATAACCAGCCAGAAATAAATGCAATAAGAACAAACCTCCCCAGGAGAGCAATTAACTAAAAAAGAATTATTTGGTTAAATTTATTTTAGCACTAGGGGCGAAGAAAGCTTCTTATCACAATTACTTATTTTGGTTTGTTTTATTTTATTTATAATTAAATTTTGCGTTTAATGACAGTATTGTTACAGTCCAAATGAGATAAAATTTATGGTGTGGATTCCGCTTGATTATATAATGCCCTCCACACGAAATGCGATTAACCAAACGATTCTCCTTTTCTTAATTATTCTCACCGGAGACTTTTATTTTTGCTTTCGTTTAATTCCTTTTTCTTTTTTTTTCCATTTCCAACTAGAAACATTTTGTCGAACACTTCAGTCCTTATTTATTATATTATTTTTTTCATTCTTCTTCATTTAATTCTGTATTCTTCTTACGATGTTACCACAAATAATTTCAACACCTTTGTGCCTACTGTATTTTTTGATTTAAATAGCAATTTTTGGCAAAAATTTTTTTTTAATTTTCACTTTTTTTTCATTTACTTATACAGAATGTGGCTAGAAAACCCGATTACTTTAAAATAATACAACACAAAATACGAATAACTCATTTTTACTTCCTTGTATGAATCAAAGAGGAAGTATTGTAATCGCCAAAAATTTCGGGTATCATATTTCAAAGAAAATATCAATTTTGACAGCTATCGAATGCAATTTAGCAATGTTTTTGCGTGACATCTGTACGTAAGGACAGAATAAAGGACTCTCCTTTCCCCCAAAAATTATAAAACTGATTTGAAATGGATTCTGAAGAGAATGTTTTGTGGAGTCTGTACGTACGTATGTATGCATGCATGTATTTCGTATAACTCAAAAATGAGTAGCTTCAGAGCGTTGACCATTTTGTGTATAGGACTGCCATAACATTGCACGCCTTATTTTGGTTGTAATCGACCGCACCGAAAGTATATAAATATGTGTATATATATATCCACTCTATTACTAGTCTCAGTGATTTCAGTTTCCTTATTCTTATCTCTACATATAATAAAACAAAGAGTGTGTGTGTGTGTGTGTGTGTGGGTGTGTCTTTCGTTCGTGTTGCGAGTAAGCTAATAGACCCAGGGCCACGAAATTTGGTACATAGGTGTATCTACACAAGAGCCAGTGCACCTTGAAGCGATTTTTTTGAAATTCGAATTAGAATATTTTTTATTTTATGTTTTGTGACCAAATCGCGTCATTTTGAGACATAATGGGCTACAGGAAAGCGAGATTTCACTCTATACATTTCATTTTTACATCGTCGTGAAGCGTAGACACTTAGCTATTTTGCGAACTTAAAATAAATTTCGTATTTCAATAAATCGATTAAATACGAATTTATTTAGGAAGGTGAGCTTAACACCTTTTCGGCGGAATTTTTTTTTAAAAAACTTATTTTAAAAAATGTGCTGTTTATTTTCCTTTGATTTTTGGACACGTTGAACTTTAATCCTTTCGACTCCTTTTAAAAAAAGAATTTTGGAAAAATAATAATATTTTGTATTTTTTTAAAATTTTTTAAATGAAGCTTCCGAATACACTTCTCACATCTCAGATATTTTAAAATGTAGTTTTGGCAACAATTTTCCTTTCTTATTGTTGTTGATAGATTTTTGATGAAATTGCATCATTTTGAATAGTTTCATTCTTTTAAAAATTTCGGTTTGGCAACAATTTTTCATCGTATTTCTTATGTTACTGTTTTTAAGAGACTGAAAAGTTTAAGAAATTAAAAAGTTGTTTCTTTTTGCAACGGTAAATTGTTTAATTACTTTATTAGGATAATTAACATTTGTATCAAGGGATATTGCTTATTTCATTGTAATATTATGTTTTAATTATATATAATTTTAATTATAAAAAAGTTTTGCATGATATTTTTTAATCTGTTTAAGTTCTTAATCTGTTTATACCATTTGAGTTCTTAAGATTTTGCAAAGGGAAGTTGGTTAATTTATTTATTAGGATAAGTAATATTTGTATTAAGGGATACTGCATATTTCATTGTCATTTTTTATATATATAATACATTTTTATTGATTTCTTTTTTGATAAAGTTGTTCTGCAGAGTAAAATTCTGCGCGAAATGTTTTGTTTTTTGAGTTTCTTTCATGTTATTTTTTGCTTATTTCACTGTTTGTAAGATATTGAAAAGTTTTGCATGATTTTTTTGCATGAGCCAGTGCACCTCGAAGCGAGTTTTTCGAAATTCGAATTAGATTTTTTTTTTTTTAAATTTTTGTGTTTTCTGACGAAATCGCGTCCTTTTAAGACATAATGGGCTATAGCAAAGCGAGATTTTACTCTATTGAACAGTTTAAGAAATTGAAAGATTGTTTCTTTTTGCAAAGGTAAATTGTTTAATTAATTTATAGATCTATATTTAAAAGGGCGAGTCTTTCTGTGTGTGTAGGTGTCTTTCGTTCGTACTGCGCGTAAGCTAATAGACCCAGGCCTATGAAATCTGGTACACAAGATGCATCTAGACAAGATGAAATAGTATCAAATTGATAATTTTCTCTCATTATATGAACAACAATGGCACACAGCCATTGTTGCTGATATCAGCACGGAAAAATGAGGGCGATAATTCTGTGCTGTTTTTAAATTTAATGTCTCTCTTGGATACTGGACGTTTGTCTAGAGAAGGCAGCAGGAAGTTGGTTAATTTATTTATTAGGATGATTAATATTTGTATTAAGGGCTATTGCTTATTTCATTATATGCTTTTTATATGTAATGCATTTTCAACTGAATTTTTTTAACGTTGTTCTTTGTTTCTTTTTCGATAAAATTGTTATGCAGAGTAAAATTCTGTGCAGTTTTCAAATTTAATGTTTGGTGTTCTCTTTAGGCATTTTTCCGGTACACTTAAAAGCCAGACGAAGGCTGGCCGCGCAGCGGCTAGTATTTTTATAAATTGTGCTTTTTTACTTTAAAAATGATTGAATTATGTTGGTTCTATCTTCCGGTAAAATAAAGTTTTTATGATTTTAGTAAATCTGCATGCAATATTTGTAGAATTATCAACAATTTAAAAGCTGCTTAAGTGCGGTTAAGTCTAATTATTATTACTATAGCAGCCATATTGGTTTGCATTTGAAACTTAGAAGAATAATGGATTTGTTGCCAGTCTAGAGAAACTAATCTTCGCAACAACAAAAATAACTTCTTTTTTTATTATTGCGAATTAAATCATGCTTATCCATTCTGGAATTTAGTCGAGGATATAAGTGTTTATGATTTACTTCGTAATTTTTAATATAGATATTTTCAGGTTTTATGTATTTTTGCCTAGTTGCAAAGTAAGAACTGAATTAATTGCATGAGAAATACTGAATCGTATGTGAAAAACTGTTTCTTTTTTTCTTGTTCGTTTAATTCCTTTTATACATCGTTTTAGATTTATGACAGTATTTGAACAGAACATGCGGCAACGATAATTCTTCAGGTAATATACATAACGTTTGTGCATTCTGAGTTATAAAATGAATGAGATGTAACGTTGTTAAGTGAACTTAGCGACAGAGTGTGAAGAAAAAATGCGTATAATTTAATATTCCGTACAAGGAAGTCATGTGGTGTACACACCTGTTTTTTTATTTATGTTGAAACGTTACAATTTAATGTATGCTAATATAGAAAAAAATAATAATTATCATAAAACTTTAAAAAATATGTGTTTATTTTCATGAGTCCACTTAGCGTAATTTCATAAAAATATTGAATATTTTTGCTTTGACATTTTCTGATTTACAATGGCTCACATTTATTTTCGGACGCTTGTATTTTTCAAATTTATTTAGATGGATCTTATACTAAATATTAAATATAAACTCCAGATTTTTCTTAATGCATTATTTTTAAAATTTGAATGTTACAAAATAAATATCACCAAAGTATGCTATTAAATTTGTTAACAGGCAGATTAAATCTAAACGTTAAATATCTTACGCTTAACTGAATGATGAGACGCTGGCGTCTGGAAAATAAAAGAATTTTATTTTAGAAAGTGGCACATTGCATTTAAATAGTTAAATTTATTGATTAAAATTCAAAGATAAATATCTTTCATTTTTCCGAATGGCAACAGTCTAGTGAGCCAGAAATAAAAATGTTTTATTTCGAACAGTATTGCCATTGCTTGCTTTCAAGTCGCTGAATTTATTAATAAAAAATTTTTTATGTTTATTTTTATATTCTTTCCTTAATACTAATTAATAAACTTACAAAAAAAATCTGAAATGTTAGATTTTAAA
>KK114032.1:177276-196695 GCA_000611955.2 Stegodyphus mimosarum | reverse complement strand
TGTGTGTTACCTTTATTTGTTAAATACCATGTTCTTCGCACTTAAACCATAAAATTCAGTTCAACAGCAATATCGCAAAATAATTTTAAATTGAGCATATCTTTAGAAATTTCGGTACACGCTCTCACGCGCTGGAGATAAAAATGTTTTTCTGTACAACGTTGGTATTGCTGGCTTTGAAATCTTTGAGTTTGTTAATGAAAAATTCGTTAAAGTTTTAGAGAATATTGTTACGAATTTCACATTTATTTGGCTATTTATTTAGAACTGTAATTAAAATTCCTTTTTATTTTCCCGTGCAACGCACGCAGACGATTTTTGAAGAGAAAGCTACGTCAAAAAAAATAATAATAACATGCATACATTTATGCAGATTTTTCATTTTTTAAACTTTAATGCAGAGCGATAACATTTAGTGGCAACAATCTGAAAAGTGAAACGCGCATTCAGAGTGAATCAACGCAAAATCGCAAAACGAAAGTAATAGTCCTTCGGGACTAAATCCCTTTGGACTAATAATGATAAACATTAAGCCATTTTTAAGTTCTGATTATGACTTCTTTCAAATGTTATTCTTCTCGGCCGATACACGGCTGCAGCGAAACTACATTTTGCAATACTTCTCTCTGTACGGCGGCAACCTTATATTTAATGACGGTCTTTAGTTCAAGTAAGGGAAATGGTTGTCGAATGATTTTAAATAACGCAAAGGAAGAAGTAGCAAATCGAAAGTGACCAGGATGGCCCTTGATATATTCATGGTTTGGTTTGGTTTAATTTATTTGATTATGGCAAAGCATTCGAGGGCTATCTGTCTAAGGGAAAGAACGTTTTCGTGCCGCCTACCAGGGATAGTAGTTAGAGATGCTGACTACTATACTGAAGGGCCCGGGTTCGAATCCCGGAGAAGGCATGGATGTTTGTAAATGTGTAGTGTCTGTGAAGCATGGCGGCACTCTAAATATGAGGCTAACCGAAAATTCTGTCGAGAGATTGGTGGTGGGGGAGTGATGTGGGAAATCTTGGGACCCGTCCCCCCTGGTGCCCCCCCTCAATATGAAGGCAGAATTGAGCAAAGTCATGCCATTTCGTTGGCTGTATGGTACCCGCGACAGGCAGAGTCTTGCATTTTTTGCCACAATGAACCTTGTGAGGTAAGTGACAGCAACACGTAACATGCTTTCGTAGAGAGCGTTTTAAGGGAAACTAGCTCGTATACACGTTACAGGTGGGGAAAAGCAGAAAAACGCCCATGCAGTCAGCCTGTTTGCGGGATTCGAACCTTGGAATGAACTACCAGTATTCAGCGATTTTACCGCTTGGCCACTGGTGGGCTTGATATACCCATAGCGAGAAAATAAACGTTGTGGGAATAGTTTTGTCGAATCACTAGCCGTCCTCATCTTGTTGCACCACGGATCGGTTCGACTTGGGTGCCTTCTCTAAAGCTCTAGAGCTTTGCCAATACAAGTCTGAGAATCTTATTCAAAGAACCAATCACCCGAAACTTTGATACTTCACAACACAATCCATCGTGAGTGTAGTAGATACTCAATAAAATGAAGGGAAGATTCACTGCTCCGGTATAGCAGTGTGTGGATCGAGGTGGAAGACATTTGCAAGATGTAATTTCCAAACTTAATATTGACGTAATTTTTATTCAAATGTTTCCCGAATCACGGAAATTTACAACTGAAAATTTACATCATGAACAAAAATGAGTTCTTTGTATTTAGTATATGATTTCATTAAAAAAAATCGTTAGGTTTTTCTCCCTCAGTAACACAGAGATTCAGAGTGGCACGAAAGGTGTTTTTTTAAGTGATATGATGCTATTGTGCTGTAATTAATGTTTCTCTCTTGATTGCAGGTTAAAACACAGCTCAAAGAGATTTGTTTAGTATACACGAAGTGCTGAAATTGGGCGGAACGTGACGAAATCGTGCAGCTGTTTTTGAAAATCATTGTTCTGTAACCGCAACACAGCGATCTTAGCGGGGAATCAATGATGTCCGAGAACCACCCTCTAAACCAGCCATACGAAATTTGGTACAAAGATTTCAGCAATTGAGATCCACCGCACAATCAAGAACTAGAAGAGGACCGTGAACCACTCGATCTGCGGAGAATATTGATATATAGGTACAGGCAAGTGTTGCTCAAAACTCGTGTCAGTTTCAGGCGCTATTTATCAAATACTATTTTTAAACATTAATAAAAATGTTTTATTAACATTCTTAGTCCAAAGAAGCAATTTGCCCAGAAAGACTATTAATTTCGTTTTGGCATTTAGAGTTGATTCACTAAAAGCGTGGTTTCATTTTTCAAATTGTTGCCACCAAATATTATCGCCCTGTATTATATTTAAAGAAGTTAAATAATGAAAAATCTTCATAAATGTATGTATGTTTCTCGCATTGTGATAAAGCAACGGTACTGAGAGCCATCACATTTTGAATAACGTAATCCTTCTGCGAATATGTGCATCTGGAAGCCCAAATTTGAAATTTGGAATTTGTTTTATTATGGATTTCTTATTTTGTAAAACTTTAACGAATGTTTGGTTAGCAAACTCGAGGATTTCAAAGCGAGAAATGGCGACACTGCACGAAAAAAAAATATCACCAGCGCGCGAGACTGTGTATCGGAAATTCTAAAGATATGCTCGATTTAAAATTATTTTGCGATATTGCTATTGAACTGAATTTTATGGTTTAAGTTCGAAGAACATGATATTTAATAAATAAAGGCAATACACAAAGTGTTAAAAAAGCGCGCCTTTGGACGTAATTTAAAATCAGATTTTAAAAAATAAAAAAAAAATTATTAATTTTAGGTACTATTTATCAGATGTTATTTTTGAATGTTAATAAAAGAATTTCAAGAACAAATCTTTTTCTTCGACCTAAGCAAATTAATTTTTATCGTCGATTATATAAGGAAAATAAATCGGAAAGTAACTTTTACCTCACCCTCGGTTTTATTCAAAGTCTTCCAACTTACAAACTAGCTTTTCAGTGATTTGATCGGAGACGCTGATAAGCAAACATCCAAAAGTAAATCGTAAGTAAAATTAATTTGCTTAGCATGATCACTAATCACACCTTAGAGTGCCGAGTGAATTATAATTACATCTCATCTTTAAACCTGGAATTCTAAAGTAATAGCAGTAAACTAAAATCAACCTAAAAGATTTTTGTCATTTCAACTAATAGTTACTGGAAACTTTAATTTTATCCAAATTACTTTTCACTTTTCGCGGGCTAGAAGACAATGATTTAAGTTACTTTTTACTTTAAATCTAAAGGTTTGTAGAGTCATTAGGATATTTTTGAAAGCAGAAGAATGAAAACTGAGCAACGCCTTCGCCGGGAATCGAACCGCGGACCTCTCGGTTACGCGTCGAGTTTTCTGACCACTACATCACGAAGGCATGCGAAGAAGGCAGGAGAAATACCATATGTACTTCCTCTATTATAGGGCGACTGGGAATTAGGAGCCCCAATCTCCAAATCGTGGTGGTGGAGAAACATCATCCACCACATTTTAGTTCGGGCGCCACTAGTAGAGTCAGTAGAATTGTTTGGAAGCTTAAGAATAAAAAATGAGCAACGCCTTCGCCGGGAATCGAACCACGGACCTCTCGGTTACGCGTCGAGTGTGCTGACCGCTACATCACAAAGGCATGCGAAGAAGGCGAGAGAAATGGCTTATAGGCTAATAACGATCTGATTTCCCAAACTCGCTACAACTAATGCAAATTCAATCAAAAATATAATCATCAGCCAATAGCATAGCACGTAAGATAAAGTAAACAACAACGGGGGAGTTTCAGCCCGACAGAAAGGTTGCCAATCCCCCCTTAACATAGGCTCTCGTCGTCGTTATTTAAATATTCATTTATATATTCTGGTGAAGTATACGAAGCAGCAGAAACACAGGAAAGATTCAGCATACGAAAAAGGTACTGATAAAATAAATCACGCAATTTACGCGGGAATTCTTTCGTCATGTCGAGTTGAAAGATTTATCCGCTGTATAACATTATCGACCGATCATGGAGTCGATAATGGTTTTCAATATCATGTATGCAATGTATTTACTTACATAGAAAGAGAGAGAGAGAGAGAGAGAGAGGAGGATTAAAAATTAACATAACGGACCCAAAATGGCGTCAGTATATGGTTCACACAACCTATCACTTTCCGGATATTTTCTCTCAGCAAATCGATATGAACACGAGTTGCATACTGATGCCACATATTTAGGTTTAAGCCCCCCTTCCTCCCTTTTACCAGTGTCGTCGTCTGTTCCCCGCGGACAACCCCCAGCTGTGACTTAATTGACTACCGAGACTTAAGAACTACTTTGCCCCTCCCCCTTTTCGTCGATTTTCTCCTGTTAAAGGAAAAGATGTCGCGGCAAAGTAGTTATCTTTCCTTGAAGGTTAAATTATGTAATTACAGCTGACCGAATTTTAGAAAATAGCTGCTTGCATCTGGTGTCATTTCTGCAGTCGTTTCGAGTACTTGAATTTCAATTCAGTTATTTTTATTTTACATTGCAGTGCAAGGAATTTCTTAAACGAGATAAATGAAAGCCAATCAAAAAGCAGAACATCAATTTTATTCTCGCGTTAACGCAAATGAATATCTTCTCGTGTACCCACATTTCTTTATTTTTAAATCGTAACCAATATTATTTTTATAAGATTTGTTAAATGGAGAAATCTGTCGGGTGTATTTGATATTGTGTACATAATTCATATGTTTTTTCTTGCTTTTTTGTTACATAAACATAATTTTTGCTTCTCTAGAAGCATACATGAAATCATCAGAAATATATTTAATACTAAGAGAATGCCGAAGGATTTTATTTTTATGCAAATCATTCCGTGGTCCGTGAGGCTTTCGCGGTAAATATTGATACCTTTACTAATACTAAATAACCCATATGATATTTAGTATTGGATTTCATCAAAGATCCTATTATCATATATTCGCATCTTCCTTATCATGGGATTTAAACACAGATGTGAGAAGGTATCTCGCATGATCCAACGAACCATTTAACCCCATTGATCTGCATTTTAACCACCTATAATAAACCTCATCGAACAACCATTTTAACCGCAACAGAATAATTTTCATTTTGTTATTGTGTAAGATCTGTCTTTGTTATTCCACATAAAGTAACTTAGATCTTACAATGAACCTGGCGAACTCTCGCACAGGCGCAAATGAATTATCAGCACAGAAGAAGGGGGAAAAATAACCCTTTATTAAATCAGAATGAGAACAGAAAGGCACGATCTTCTTGCTTTACAAAAACATCGTCATATAGCGGTGAAACTAACGTAGGATATAAATCAATTCAAATCTAAAATAGAATAGTGCTAGATTAACACGTTAAATTACGCTTAACAGGTTGACTCACAAAAACCTAACAGGCGTAACGATAATCCGAAACGGACAAGAGATTTACTAGCGTAAAAGCGAGATAGCAACGAAACGTGAGCTGGCTAGCGAAAACACGCTCTGAATAAACTCAGAGATTCACTCGTTTAAATATTCACTTCACTTAACTTTAAATTTACATCCTGGCGAGAAAATATTAGGAGAAGTTGAGGAGTTTAGGAAAGGTATCAAACTTAAAATAAATTTGTTATGCAAAATAAGGGAAACCATACAATTGCACCTCAGGTTTAGGCTAGGAAACAAAAAGGCTAGGAACAACAAAAATTTTCGAAAATACCAATATTTACTGGGATTTTATGATGATATAAATAATCGTGTATGGGGGAACTGCCGGATTATCTTATTCAATATTCTTACTATTCATAGATATCAGGATTGATGAGATTGTTTACCAATACAAGAACACAAAGGGTCCAGAATTCTAATGAAAAACAAGTCAAGTTTGATTAAATATTGTATTGTAATCTCAAATACTTTTGCGTCGGAAGTTGTAGGGTTTTACTTGTGTAGATGCTTAAATCAGTGTTCCAGACCCTGCTAGATATTGACAAACGAGGTACCGGTCTAGTTTAAAGCAAAATAACAGAATGTCAAAAGTCTTAAGAAGCTTAAAATACCTTTTATGAACTCCTGAAATTTAACAGAGGACACTACTTATGCCACAAAACAAAATTCTGCCACTTGTGAGTATTTAAAATAACATAAGCGACAGTTTGAATCCAAGAAATGCTGTGTGAGACAATACACAAAATCGTCGACGTAAGCTGACTGAAGTAATTAACGGTGAGTATTTAACACCGGCTAGCAAAATGGCTAAAGCCGGAAGAAACTTTGGAAGAGCTGATATTAGGATATGAGCTGCAAGAGAGGCTGTCAGGAGCTCTAACTCTAAAACATTCAAACCCTAGGCTTAAATACACCACAACTAATTTCCGTTTCGGTGGGGACTACGGAAGGAAGAAGTTACACCCAAGTTTCAAATCATAATTTTTGGTTAATTAACATAAATTCCTATAAAGTTTTAAGGAAATTTTATTCGAGAAAATTCGATGGCTGTAGGTACCTTTGATTTTTCACAATGCGCGAAACATGCCTACATTCATGAAGATTCTTCGTTATTTGATTTCTTTAAATGTAATACAGGACAATAATATTTGGTGGCAACAATTCTAAAAGTCATACAACCGTTTATAATGATTCGACGCAGAATGCCGTTTCAAGACTAATAGCCCTTCTTGGCTAACGCCGCTATGGGCTAAAAAAAGAAAGATTTTATACTACGACCAAAGGGGCGTTTTTTTCATTTAAACAGCCATACACATTTCGAGAGCATTTGGGCTAAACCTATTTAAAAACAGCATATCTTTAGAATTTCCAATGGACAGTCTCGCACACTGGAGATAAAAGTGTTTTATTTCGTAGAGTGTTGCTACTGCTTGCTTTGAAATGGTTGAGTTTTTTTTAATAAAAAATTTGTTAAAGTTTTACAAAATATGAAATATATAACAAAGCAAATTGAAAATTTAAAATTCGGGCTTCCGGGTACCCTCATTTAGGTGGAGGACAGCGTTATTCAAAATTCGATGGCTCTAAGGTACCGTTGATTTTTCACAATGCGCGAAACATTCATGAAGATTCTTCATTATTTGATTTGTTTAAATGTAATACAGGGCAATAATATTTGGTGGTAACAATTCTAAAAGTCATACAGTCGTTTATAATGATTCGACGCAAAATGCCGTTTCGAGACTAATAGCCCTTCTAGGCTAAGGTCCGTAAAGGGCTAAAAAAAGAAAGAGAGAAATCCTACATATGCGAAATTGTGTAAAATATTATACATGAAAGAACAGCAGGAGATATTTCAATGTGTGATATTTCAACAGCTGTGATGAAATTTGTGTTGAATGATAATTAACATTACGCTACGCAGTGAAAAAAAAAGGTTTTGTTCAACATATTTATTTAGTTACACTAATGAAAACCTATTGCGTATATTACAATAAATACAAAAGAGAGAAAGATTTATTAGCCAAGCAATTAAAATGCTGTGTTAATACAGACGCTGATGCCGGCTTCGTAAAATTTAAAGCAATTCCCAAAGACACAACTTGGAATTTCACCTTAATTTGTCGTCTTAACATTCCTCGAGGGAATTCCTCCCTGTCGTCACATTCCCTGCGCTCTCAAGAGCGCTTACACAAATATCAAATCAGCCATGAATGCCAAAGGAGGACCTTGGCTTACGATAACAGAGCTTTTGAATGGATTTAAAGCACTCTGAAATGAATATATTTTGTGTAATCTTTAATTAGTGATTTTGCATTGTATTTTTATAATGGGATAATTGTCTGTAATAAAAGAAAAAAAATACTGGCACTGCGTTAAATGAAAAAAAAAATAGAAAATAACTTTTAGGAGGAGTTATTGATATAGGAAATACCCTGCATCTCATTAATTAAAATTTGACGCAAATCTGTACAGCCACAAAACGTTAAAAGAAATTAGATTTTTTTTTTGCAAGATTTTATGTTTTCCAGATAATGAAACTCAGTTTGTAAGGCATTTTTTCACCGCTTTCCAGCATGCGTTCGTGGTGTAATTAGAAGACTACACAAAAACACGAAGCGACGAGTCTTTCTCGGGATAACCATCCAAGCCACATGTAACCCCGCTGTTGCTGACGCCTTAATGCAGATTGGTGCTTGTACACTGCGCATAAAAAAGGGACAGTTCTATATCTCCCATTCTATTGGGCCGATTGGCGAAATTCAGATTGCGTTTTTCATGTCCCGAAAGCGCGACTTAGGATATGTATTATATTTATAACATTATTCTAACATAGGCATTTTGACGCAAAAGCGGACCTTTTCTGAAATGACATGCCAATGTTTTTCTCTATTTCGATTCTACGACTCAAATCATGCCTAAATATTAAATTTTGTCAAATTTGGTTCTAAATTTACGGAGAAATTAAAAAATTTATCTTGTCGCATTTTTTTTCAGTTTGCGTTAATTTACTTGGCGAACTTCTCGATTTGTAGCAACCTATCTTCCTTTGCTTTTTTTATTGTAGATGTGTAAGGTTTTAGTTAAACTAACAAAGTTTTATTTTAATTTAAATCTTTCTATCTCTTCTCAGTTTCAACTTCCCGTCAGAAGAAGAGCGCGTTTTAAGCTTATGCTAATTTGAAGTAGAGCCAAGTACTATTTAAACCAGAGGTAGAAACCTCTCAGGGTGAAGAGAGCTTTTAGTCTCGGATCACGGTCATTCTGTTCGACGTACGCCTGACCAGCTAGCAGCTAAATTATAAGCCATAGTGCTTACTACGTGATTGCTTATTGAAATATATCTAAGTGCGCTAGTATTAGTAATTCTTGCTACGCACCATTTAGTTAGAGGCCAACTCCGCGAAGAGCTCTGTGAGCAAAGATCAATTAAATTTCTATTTAGCTTTAGTTTAAATATCAGATTGTTCATTTAGACCCAAGTGTGGTCTTTACTTTCTGTATCCCTCCCGAGTTGGGAAGTGATTTGTAAATAATATTGATTTAATAAAAGAAGATTTTAAATCCCTTTCAAGTGCAGTTATTCTTAACCATAGTATCTACAACCAGAACATAGCTGTATTCAGCTCCCTGTTCCAGATCAGGACTTAAGGACTTTAAGGAGTTACTTTAAGATGTTTGCCAAGAACATGCACAGAACACTCAGTCCTGACAGATGAGCGAAAAATAAGTCATCTTTCATACTTTCAAATAATTTTAGCATAAGCGCGTAAACCACATTTGGCGTTATTATCTCTCAAAAAAACGGATGCCAAATTTTAAAACGCGCCAGTATCCATATATATCTTAAAAGTTTTGAATAAAAGCTCTAATGTTTTTCAGTTATTCTTAGAAATACATCTACTTTAAGATAATGGTAAAAATTTTATCTATTATAATTAAAAAAGATTTTCGAAAAATTTATAAAAAATATTTAAAAATATAAATTTAAAAAATAAATCCTAAAAAATGGGCGAATTATGTTTGGATTAAGGCTAAATTTCGAATTCTGGAAGAATGAATCAAGGAAGTTTAATAAAAAAAGAGATATTAATAAATATGTGTCAAATTCAATTAACACTGAGGGGGCAAAATTTTGAGAGCTAATTTTTTAAAAGCTACTGGAGCGGTTTTTACAAAATTTGGCAGCGCCCATGTTGCCCATGTTAAAAGAAGTTTCATAGAATTCTTAACAAATTAGACACAGAATGACGAGAACACTGCAGAAATTTTTGAACACGAAATTTTATTCGTCCAAGAAGTTCAGGAATTCTACGAAACATACTTTTGAGAATGCTGTATTATTTTGAATAAAATCAAAGTTATCTAAGCCAACCATTTCATATATGTACTCAAAAGAATATTGCTCATTTTGAAAGATGTTTCATCGAATTCTTAACAAATTAGACACAGAATGACGAGAACACTGCAGAAATTTTTGAACACCAAATTTTATTCGTCTAAGAAGTTCAGGAATTCTACTAAACATACTTTTGAGAATGCTGTATTATTTTGAATACAATCAAATTATCTAATCCAACCATTTCAGTTATGCACTCAAAAGAATATTGCCCATTTTGAAAATGTTTCATAGAATTCTTAACAAATTATACACATAAAATGTATACTTCTGCCATGTTTTTGCTGATATTTTGTAGAGGGAAAAACATTGTAGATCACATTTTATTCTTTTAAGTATTTCAGACTTCTACAAAACATATTTTTGAGAATGGTGTATTAGTTTGAATACAGTGAAAGCTATCAAAGCCGACTATTTCCAATATGCACTAAAATAATGTTGCCATAAAATATGTTTTATAGAATCCTTAACATATTAAACACATATAATACAGGTATATACTTAAGTTATGCTTTTTGTTATCTGGTATTTTGTAGCTGCTTTATATTTTACCATAGTGCTTTCCATGACAATGTTGTGAACTGCGAAATTATGCCACTGCTTTATACCCTAGCATGATGTTTTGAATCACGATGAATCAGAACTGTAAAATTTTCTCCTTGAACGTTTTTCATCCGTAATGTTTTGTACGACGTTGTTTTCTCTTTGCGCTATTATTTCCGTGACGTTTCGCCCGACATGCGTTCAACGAGCATCACCATATTTTTCAGCAACTTTCTCGAAAATAAACCACGAGAACAATTTTAAGGTACAAAATTATGTACCAATCGAAAGCCGCGGCAAGATATTGCAAAGGAGCAAAAGAAATTTTGTTCAACCACATCTAAATTTATAATTAACATAACTATCGTACTACTTATTTAATGTACCATAAGTTTGTACGAATGCTACATAAAAATAATTTTTTAAAACTATTTTTGAAATCTTGAACTCTAATGTCATTTTACATTCTTCTATATAAAATTAAATGCTGATAATTGCGTATTTTTAGTGAAACATTTTAAATTTTAACCCAATGCATCAACAGTGAAAGAATTTAGGTTAGACTAAAATAAAAGGTTTATAAACTTGCAGGTGCCAATTTCTATGTGATCATGTTCCATACATATAAATATTAAGTAAACAAGTGTAATATACAAAATCTCGATAATTAAAATAGAGTTATAACAGGAGAGGAACCATAACTGAGAACGGATTAACTTGTATCAAACTGATTAAGTTTTTGCAAAACGATACGCTTTTAAGTTTATGTAAAGTTATTACACAAGTTACATTTAAGTTATGTAGAGTATGTTATTATACATCTAGTGTCTATTACACTTGAGTACATGAGTTATTCAGCTCTTAAAGAAGTGCAGTTTTTAAAGAAGGGATATATAATTTCGTCAAAATTTCTTCTCTCCTTTGAAACACTCGAACCGCCTAGAGACATCTTTCTAGAAAAACCGAACAATTTCGAGCCCGGATAATTCTCCCAATTTCACACCTCTATTCATTCGGCCATTTTTTCCCCTATTGTCTCCCTTCGAGAGATGATAATGGAAATAAATAAGTAAAAAAAAAAAATGGCGCAAAAAGAAATTCCCCATTCGTCTTTGTCACGGAACAACTTCTGACTTTAAATTAATCGTTTTCCTCGGAGGCCATCAAACATACTTACTCTTATTTTTCATTTCTGCACTTTAGTTTTTCTGGTGCCAACCAATCCAAAAACCGAATTCTCTCATCACGAGTCCAGAAGATTCTTTCATTACGCACTTTGGGCTAATTACCCTCGCCACGAACATTCTTTGGCGCTGTATGGCTCTGCAGTTCCATTAAGGGAAATCCTCGTGACCGGGGACCAACATGTTGACGAGCTTGTCTTGAGCGAATATTTAGCAGGCAGTGATCAAGTAGATGCAGTTGCCTCTTAAAATAATCGATTAATTTCGCAACGTTTATGGTTTTCATTTCCGATAGAGAGTGGTGGAGGTAAATATATTTTATTTCGTACAGTATTTCCCATTCTCGCTTTCAAATCGTTTATTTTGTTAATCAAAAATATTCCTTAAAATATGAAATACAAAATTCAAAATTCAAGATTTGAGTTTCCAGGGGTTCACGTTCGGGTGGAGGATTACGATATTCAAAATTTGATGGCCCTAAGTACCTTCGTTTTTTTTGCAGTGCGAGGAAGCTATATACATATATACAGATTCTTTATTATTTAATATCTATAAAAGTAATACAGGGCGATAATATTTGGTGCCAACAATCCAAAAAGTGATACAGCCGTTTACAGTGAACGGCTCAAAAATCCCGTTTCGAGACTAAAAGCTCATTTGGGCTAAGGCTGCTTTTGGGCTAGTACTTAAACTTAAGCACTATTCAATCTCTCACTAAATGTTAAATATACTATGAAATGTGTGTAATATGTACCATGCAAGTATTAATTAATATTATTAACTATTAATAATAATGAACTTCTTCGAAAATGTAATCAGTATTATGTAATGTATGTATTATCTATCATGCAAGTCTGTAAATAATAATGAATGCATAATGTTAACCTAAGTACCTAATTAAGTATGATTACGTAAACATGAACTCAACGGATGCAACGTACCTTAAACATAAGTTGTATTCAATTTCCCAGTAAACGCAATATGTAGTAAGTATGTGTAAAATATGTACCATGCAATATGAATGTTTATGTATCATACAAGCCTGGATTTGTAAGTCCGAACGTATTAAGTACTTTAAAGACAAGTATTCATCAATCTCTCAATAAATGTAAACTGTACTATAATAAGTAAGTAATATGCACCATGCAAGTATTAATTAATATCATTAACTATTAATTAACTTCTTAGTAAATGTAATCAATATTATGTAATGTGTGTACAATGTACCATGCAAGTCTGTAAACAATGATGAATGCATAATTACGTTTAATTAATATTAAAATATTGAACCTTGCGGATGCAATGTACCTTAAACATAAATAAAAACAATTTCTGAGTAAATGCAATATATAGTATGTAACGTGTGAGAATATGTACCATGCAATATGAATGTATATGCATCAAGCAAGTTTGAATAGGGTATAGAACATATAATAGTCATACAAGGTAATAGGTACTATGCAAGGTAATAGGTACAAGGTAATAGGTATATGGTAATAGGTACTATGCAAGTCTGAACATAACGGAAATAAGTACTATTAAATTTCTCAGTAATTGTAATCTGTACTATTTAATGTGTGCAACATGTACCATGTTAATATTATTGTAATAAGCAACATGCTAATATTCTCAGCAATTGTATTTTTTGTAACTGTAAATTGTAAATGTGTGTAATATGTACCATGCCAATGTACCCCATGTCTCAGTAATTGTGTGTAATATGTACCATGTCAATATTCACAGTACTATTTAATGTGTATAATATACACCATGCTAATTAATTAGCATGCACTATTTAATGTGTGTAATATGTACCAATGTGTGTAATATGTACTATGCAAACTGTAAATAATAATTAATGCGTAAAGCCAACCTATGTGTTAACCTAAGCACCCAACTATACATACTTATAGTAAGAATTGAACCAAACAGGTGTAAAGTACCTTAAACACAAATATTAAGTACCCTAAACAAAAGTATTAATCAATCTCTCAGTAAATGTAAACTGTACTATGAAATGTGTATGATATGTACCATGCAAGTATTAATTAATAATTAAATTCTTAGAAATGTAATCTGTATTATGTAATGCGTGAACTATGTACAATGCAAGTCTTCTCAGTAAATATAAGCTGTACTATGTAATGTGTATAATATGCACCATGCAAACCTGTAAACAATAATGAATGCGTAGTGTTAAACTATGTGTTAACCTAAATACCTAAGATGTAAAGTACCTTTAACATAAGTATTAATCAATCTCTCGGTGTGTAATATGTACCATGCAAGTCTGTAAATAATAATGAATGCATAGAGTTAACCTAAGTATCTAATCATGTATAATTAACGTAAATATTGAACCTTATGGATGCAAGGAACCTTAAACATAAGTCATATTCAATTTCCTTGTAAATGTAATGTGTAATATGAAATGTGTGAAATATGTACCATGCAATATGAATGTAAATGCACCATGCAAGTATGAATAAGCAAGTCCGAATATGGTACGGCATGTGTAATAGTCATGCAGGTCAGAGTATGGAAATATGTACTATGCAAGTCTGAATGGGTAGCGATAACCTAAGTACCTAATTATGTCATTCTAGATAAGGGCGGGCGAGGTGCTCATCCAGTTAACCGTAACGGTAGAGGGATGGTGCCCACGTCCTCCGTCACTCACTCACTCTGTTTAACGAAGGTCGTTGACATTCATTGAGCTCGGGTTCGAATCCCGGAGAAAGCATTAGGCTTTTCGGCATGCGTGCACTTAATATACATCAGGCGGAAAGGCCATTCAAGAAGATAGCGGCAAGGGAACATGAGATACAAGACCCTTGGATTTCGTTTCAGAAGCTGTTCTGTATGAAATTTGGAATGGTGCTGAGTAGGCAAGGTGTGGTTAATTCCTGAAAGTATAGCCCTCTTCGTGAACCTGATCGAGATGTATATAATGCACGAGAGTTTGCAGGTTTTTTCAATCTGATATCCCCTTCCAACGTTAAAGTTAAAAACTAATCGTAAATTTATTTCACACTCCAAATTTACTCTTTGTTACACTCTAAAATTTAAAATGTCAAATGGAGTATCAAATCGCGGCTCTTGACTCATTTTTCTACGGCTTTCAGTTCACCCGGAAAAAGGAATGTAAAGTATATCATTACAATATACTAATAAACATTGGAATTCCACGCTATATTAAGACTTATATACAATCTCGGGTGTTAAAAGGATTCTTCAGACGGTCTTCTTTTAAAAATATTTTCTCAATTGGCGTTAAGAGAGTACAAACCAATTTACAGATGGAATTAACGGAAATAGAGTGCGACTGTATTCTAAAGTAAAAATTCAGTGAAACAGGTATCTCCGAATTTTGAGGTTCCCAGAATGCCGCAAATTTCCATCATACGTGATTTCCACGCTCAGTGGCAGTTACCAAAAAGAACAGCCGTTCTGTGTTATGAAAATTAACAAGTTCCCAACGAGATCTATGTTAGCAGGCATTCATTCAAACTCTGTTCTGAAAATCGCTAGTATACGCAGCATGATCCTAGAAGGCCATAAGCTGGTTTTAAGAAAACGATGCCATATATCAAGAAAGAAACATCCTTCAACTATCATCAGCATTTTCTTACGTTCTTTCTGTTTTTAAATAACTACAATATTAGGCCACGTTATAATGTATTTACACATTTGTTAAATACATCATTAAATGTTTTTTTTTCTTACGGCCCGTACTGTCGTACACTGATAATTATTCCGTCCACTTCAGGTATTGAGTTTTATATGCTTGTTTTAGAGTATTTGATTTTAATAACTGTAAATTTCAAAAGCCAGTTTGGCTACAACCTTAGTCAGCATAGTAAAGCTCTTTAGCGACTCCTGTCTTTAAAACTACTGATGCCAGTCCTCCACTAGAAACTTTAATTAATGCTGCTAAAATAGCACAGTTGCGTAGCTAGAATGTAAATTTAAAAATGTGATTTTTCAATAATTTAAATCATTATTGTCTTTCATAAGGTATTTCTCCCGCCTTCTTAGCATACCTTCGGGGTGTAATGATCAAGCACACTCGGCGCGTATTCGAGAGATCCTTGATTCGAGTCCTGGCAAGAGCTCACTTGCTCATTTTTATGTCTCCTGCTTTAAAAATTATCTAAGGTCTCTGCAGTGGCTCCCGAACTAAAAAAAGGTTTTGGATGATGGTTCTCCACCACCGGGATTTGGCGATTGGGTACCCTAATCCCCATTTGTCCTTTAAAAGGTATTTCTCCCGCCTTCTTAGCATGCCTTCGTGATGTAGTAGTCAGCACGTTTGGCGCATATTCGACAGATCCGTGGTTCGAGTTCCAGCGAGGGCATTACTCATTTTTCACGTCTTCTGCTTCGAAATTACCTAATATCTCTACACTCTTATTGCATAAAACAGAAATTAGTTTTATTACCTGAAATAATTCTTTATCTCTAGCTTAAGTCAAAATAAAGTCTTAGTTGTTTCTTACTAGTATATTTATTTAGGGTTTTTGTGCCGCCCAAATGGGATAGTGGTTAGCGATGCTGACTTTCGTATCGATGGGTCCGGTTTCGAGTCCCGGAGAAGGCATGGATATTTGTAAATGTATAATGTCTATGGGGCATGGGGACACTCTAAATATGCAGCAAGGCGAAAGTCCTCTCGAGAGGTTGATGGTAGAGAAAAAGAGGTGGGAGCCCCTCAGATCCGTCTCCCAGGGTGCTCTCTATCAAATTTGCGGGTGAAACTGAGAAAAGTCATACTGTCACCTGTATGAGGCTCAAGGCCAACGACAGGCGCAGTCTTGCACTCCTTGACACGATGAATTTCGTGGACTTGTTCTGATGTTACTGTCAGACAAGTGAGATATGTCACAACAACAACAACAACAACAACAGTGTTCTTATACAAACATGTAAGACGAGGCCGGAATTATCCAGCAATCTAAAAGGTTAAACTAAAGTCAAATTGAGTTTAACAGTGCAAGAATTTGCCTCTCCTAATCGCATGCCTTTGTGGTGTAATTAGCAGCATGTTCTGCTAGCAATCGTAAGATCTGGAGTCTGAATTTCTGTAGGGTTATACCTTACATTTCTATATTTTCTGCTTCAAAACAAACCTAATGATGCTTGACAAACCTATTGGCAATCTTTATACATAACGCCTTACGAAGTACTATTACACGAACGTATTTTCAACAATAATTGAACACACATGCTGAGTATTTAAGTAAGGAAAACATATAAAATTAGTATTTATAATTATAACACCAATATATTATGCGTAAAAGAGTAACTTAAAAAGTGCCTGAGGTTGAAATTAGGCAGACCTGAGGTTTAGACTGGCGTTAACTTTAAAGAATTTTAACGTAAAACTCTAACATTTCAAAAGACTCTAACACAGATGGATATTCTCTAAAAGCAACTCCTCTCTAAATTTGAATGTTGGCTAATTTCAAGCTAGCGTGCTCATCTTACATTTATTAACACTGTTCAAGGCATAACAGAATTTTGAAAAATTATTTTTTCCCATCCAGTTTTCCCTTTTCCCCTTCATCGAGTAAGTTTAACTTAATTTCTCCTCTGCTCACTGAGTTCAGGTTTAATAAATGCACTCTTTAAATATAACAACAGTACTATTCTTCTTGGGTTGAATATTAATGCCGCTATTTCTGAGAAATTTAATTACCAGTAATTTTCATTAGAGCAAATAGGAGTGCAATTTTAGAAATTAACACTTTAATTTCCCAAGTGGGAGTGGGAAAAGAGTTTAAAACTGTTGCTTTCTTAGAGTCTCTTTAAAACTACACTTTTGGGGATCATTCACATGGAGGAAGGGTATTTGACCGCTCGCTGTATTCCTAACAGCTCCATTTTTCCTGGACAAATTTTCCTGTAGAGTCTTTAATTAATTTTCTTTGATTAAAAATATGAGTTCCTTAGCGAAGAGGAAAGAGTTATTCCCAAATACGTTCATCATCGTCAGTCTGTGAAATAATTTATCAAATGGGAATTGTGAATTAAGAGAAATGGTTCATGTATAATCACTCATACCGATGGACATTTTAAGTGATATGTTTAACGAGACATGCATTATAGTTATTAAAGGAAATAATCTAGAATAATTAAACCGATAATTAACAAGCTGATGAATGAAATATGCAAATAAATAAATTAGGCTTCACATGGTTATGGGAAAACGAATGTCCATTTAGCAGGAATTTAGGAATATATGGTGGAAATATTTAACTAAACAATTCAGTAATTATTTTTCATTACGGTAATAGAATTCTTTAATGAACGACTGAAACTGAACTACAGTACTGATGTGATATATATCGGAGGTTTGTAGACAGTAAGTCCTTGCAGAATGTGGATTTGCGGAAAGTGATTTCGCATATACGCGTTTTCTTAATTGTTTCCTTTTAATGTACCCAACATTAAAATTTCATTCATACACAACTGAACGTTTGAACGTTCCTTTAAGAAGAACGTTGTTCGATATTTAATGCTGATACCCATTTTGATAGAATAACTATTGTTCGTATGTTGATATCCTTATGAGGTATATCTCCCGCCTTCTTTGCATGCCTTCGTGGTGTAGTGGTCAGCACGCTCGACGTGTAACCGAGAGGTCCGTGGTTCGATTCCCGGCGAAGGCATTGCTCATTTTTCCTGCTTTCTGCTTTAAAAAAATAAACCCAATGTCTCTACAACTGTTGCCCAAACTAAAAAGGGTGGTGGATGATGATTCTCCACCACCGGGATTTGGCGACTGGGTCCCCTAATCCCCAGTCGTCCTTTAAAAGGGGGGTATATAAGGTATTTCTCCCACCTTCTTAGCATGCCTTCGTGGTGTAGCGGTCAGCACGCTCGACGCGTAACCGATTCCCGGTGAAGGCGCTGCTCATTCTTCATGACTCCTGCTTCGAAATAACCTACTATATCTCTACATCATTCACAGTAACAGCAATCAAGTCAATTCTTTATTTTAGAACAGTTTTGTTTCAGGCTACTATAACGGCGATACTGAAGTTTTATTTTAAAGAAGTTTTTTAATCCCTTAATTCCGGAGGTAAATGACAATGTTCACACAAATAATGAGTGATCTTGACACGTACACCATAATTTATTTACATTACTAATATACAGTTTTCAATCATATGGATTATTAAACTTACGGTTTCCTATTCTTAGGCTTAACACCTCCATAATTAACTTCCTTTGAGTAGCAATCAAAGTTATTTCGCAGAGGGAATGCCTGAAGTGCCATCTAACGGTTGGCGATATCAATTCATAAAAGTGGTTGAAAGATGATAATCGATACAAATTGAGTAAATGATGTGATTTGAATGTTGATAACCTTACGAATGAAGTTAAAGAATTTTTATAAAGAAAGAACTGCATTTATTTTAATTTCATTAAATGGAAACGATCTCATTACAGTCTGTCTATCGTAAAAAAAGTTCTCGCCAGTTAGTCTGCAGCTGTCTGTTGCCGTAGAAACAAGCCTTGACCTATTTTCCGTAGGGGTGTCTTGAAGACGAATTATAACTCTTTACCCTTAAGCCAACAATCGCCAAACACAAAATAAGACTAAAGCAACTCTTGGTTCGCTCCTGTTTGAAATATACTAGTCCTGTTGCTATAGCGACCGCCATCCGCCAGACACTGTGGCGGGAGCTATTCTTCTCGTAGACAGACAGTACATCTCTAATTATTATAATGTATATCATTATACACTAATTATTACTAATTATTATAACGTACATAATTATAATGTTTAATACATCACTCACTA
>KK114032.1:138300-177244 GCA_000611955.2 Stegodyphus mimosarum | reverse complement strand
TACTACTTCAGATTCAAAGTAATCTGAATATTATGATGACTGTTTCTTTTTATTCTAATTTGGATAAATGTAAAATTATGCATAATTTGTAGACTGCATTTACCAGCCTAAATTTCCTCATATGAATCATTCATTTTTATCATTTTTTTAGAAAATGAAAAAAAATTGGATTAAAAATCTTCGTAAAATTATAACATGAGAAGTATTTGCCCATGTGCTTTAGTCTTATCATGAAGTTCTTCCAAAAAATGGTTATAGAGGGATTTGAATTTTAAATAAAAATTTATTTTGCGGACGATGAAAAAATAAGATAGCTAATCACAAATAAAAGAAAAGGAGTTGTGTTTTATCGGAATGGCAACGATAGAATAATATTCTAAAGACTTTGATACAAATTTAACGAACAGAACATTTAAGATGAAGTAGCTTGTATTCGTTCTGTTTAAAAATTTAAATAAATTGTTAACATTGTCAAAAGAATTTGTTTACTTTTGAAGAACCTTGTTTTTATTTCAAGGAATTTTATAAAGTGCGGAATGAGACGCATTTCAGCATGGAACACAGAAGGACCGATTAACTATGATACTTTGGCCAAACAAACAAAAATATCCACTCAATGTTACAGTTCCTAAAAACTAAACGAAAAATATGAAATGAATTTCAGCGGCACTTTGTCATTTTTAAAAATATGAACAATCATTCGCATAAATATGAAAACAGTAAAAATAAGGAGAAAGTTTCCTTCAACGCAATCAAATAACACGACCAAATTTTGTGCACATGCCTGCAGCCTACTGCAAACATTGTAATAATACGAGCATCGATTCTATTGCAGGTTTCGAATCTTCTAGCATATATCATGGAATGTTGAAAATATTCCAAAAATCTACCTTCTCGTATATTGCTCCACTGATTTTTCCTACGAAGGAAATGGATTTCGAAAAAATTATATTCTGCCGAATCTTTGTTTTCGTTTCTTCTTTTACGACTTACGTGTAGGAATAAAATGGAAGAATGTTTTTGATGTGAATTTGAAGTTCGGGGGCTGTGTATTATTTGATTTCGAAGAAGAATGCCTCTAGCTATCAAACTTCTAGTGTCATTGCTCCTAGCTGTTTTATTCAGAGTTCGACGGGTTTGTAGAAATCACCAAGTGTTCAAAGTATTAAAAGTTTCAACATAAAAAGTGATTTTCTGTCAAGTGCATTCTAAACTTTGAAATAGCGCAAGTGTTATGACTAGTGTCTTGAAGTCATGCTACTGATCATGATAAAAATAGCAATAAAGAGATATTTGTATTCTAAAGCTTAGAAATTGTAAGTAATCACGTGTTCTTCTAACTGATAAAAGAAGTTACACGATCAGGAATGTTTTGAACAATCTCTTTTAAATATTGAAGGCATACGAAATAAGTATAATAATGGCTTATTTTAAATATATTAAATTCCATGCGCAAACAGTAAGAAGCTTTATAGACAGAATTTTACATTCTTTTATTTTCGTTTTCACGTTTTACTAAAATAAAACTGAGGAAAAATTTAATTATTTTCCTCACTTTTATTTTAGTAGTAAATTAGTTTCATCATAGATTTTTCCTTCGTATGTTATAAAATTAAGTATAATTTATAAAGGAAATTTTAAAGTTCAAAACTTCGAAATTTCCCATATCAAACTTTTGTCGAGAAGGGTAATAGTTAAAGTTAGTACCATTAGATGACAGCTTGCAGTAATGCATTCAAAATATCAATTAGATTTTTACTGTCTGAGTTCACGAGGCAAATAAAATAAAATGATTTGGCAAATTTATAAAATATTTAAGGTACAAAAAATACAATTTCTGTTCAATTTTTATTTTCTTCTTATTTAATTTCGAACCATTCAGATACTGACTGAGTTAACGGTCACTGTATATTAACTTAAAATATAAAACTTTGAATAAAAAGAATCAGAATTTGTCTCCAAAATGTGTATTGTTTGTATCCTGTTTTGAAATGTATTTGAGTCTACACGCAACCTAAACCAATAAAATAACTAATAATAAAAAATTAGATAAAAAAAAAATCCAAAAGGTTTCAGATTTTAAATTACGTCCAAAGGGGCGTTTTTTTAAGGTTTGTTTTTTAAGGTGTGTTACCTTTATTTATTAAATATCATGTTCTTCGCACTTAAACCATAAAATTCAGTTCAAGAGCAATATCACAAAATAATTTTAAAATGAGCATACCTTTAGAATTTCCGATACACAGTCTCACGCGCTGGAAATAAAAATGTTTTTTTTCTGCACAGCGTTGGCATTGCTCGCTTTGAAATCCTTCTTAATCAAAAACTCGTAAAGCTTTGAGTTTGTTAATAAAAAACTCGTTAAAGTTTTACAAAATATTAAATCGATAATAAAACAAATTCCAAATTTCAAATTTGGTTTTCCAGACGCCCATATTCGCAGGAGGATTACGCCATTCAAAATTTGATGGCTCTGGGTACCTTTGTTTCATCGCATTGGAAGAAACATACATACATTTATGAAAATTCTTCTTTATTTAATTTCCTCAAATATAATACAGGGCGATAATATTTGGTGGCAACAAATTGAAAAGTGAAACGGATATTCAGAGTTATTCAACGCAAAATCACAAAAGGAAAACAATAGTTTCTCAGGGACAAAAACCTAATGGACTAAAAAGTTGCATATAACAAGCCTTTTAAACATTTAAATGAAAGGTGTAGCATTAAAAGCAAATTTTGGTAAAAAAAAAGTTCAATTATATCGGCTATTACTCTAAATAGTATTGGCATTAAATTTAGAAGCGCAAAGGTAAATTACAAGAAAGAGAATACGTCAGTTATGACAAAGAATATTGCATTTTCCATTTGGCAATAAAAAATGACGGAAACCACAGAACAAATTTTATTTTTACGTAATTTAGAGTTTCAGGTCAATAATTAGAAAAATAAAACTTAGAATACATTTTAGGACCACGTTGGGAAAGCAGCAATCATATTTTTCCTTATATCATTTATGAACGACACAACCCAGTAGTGACATTATCTAAGAAATTTTGTGGTTTTATGATTGTAAGTTAGATGCAATAACGACATTACATATGATACCCTAAGATTTCCCAATTCCCTGTTTCTAAGATAGTATCAACAGAGTGAAATCTGTGTTTCAAATGTGGAGGGTTTCCGTTTCACTTATCTAATTTATTCTTAATTACCACGTTTCCTTTTTTAAAGCAATACAAAAAAAACTTTGAAGACAAGCTACGTTTTTTAAGATTTGGTTAGAGTTGTTTTTAAGCGATTCAAGGTATCGAGTGCTTTTACTTGCCACCGGAAGGAAAGTTGGTCAACATGTGTGGTATACATACCGTCTTTTTCCGAAAATAAATCTTACTTTCTTTTTTGGTCCAAAATACGCGCTAGGGCTTATTTTCGGGGGAGGGCAAAAATAAAAGTATATTTATATATTTTTATTTAATATTTATTTTACACAGAATAAAGAAAGTTAAATTTATTCAATTACAGTCATGCCATCTTCTTCTGCAACATCGTCATAAATAAAATGCTGAATTATATTCTGATTTTCTTCCAAATCCATTTCCTGTTGAATCATTGGTCCGAATCTCTCATGTCGTGTGATACAGCTATCGTTAAATGAATACTTCTTGTCTAAGTAGCCTGTTCGTAGTGCGTTGGAAACATCACTATCAGTTATTTTGTCGCATGAATTTTTTACCCAATTCACAACTTCTTGTAAGCCTGTTTTACAAAATTACCTCGATGATTTCTCACCATTCTGTTTTCAATATATTCATTGATTTCCATCCGCAAATGATCCTTGAATGGCTTGTTTATTGCAATGTCAAGTGTCTGGAGGTAACCAGTCATTCCTGCCGGAATCATTATTTGATCAATCTTCCTCTCAGCAAGAAAGTTTTTCATGTCTTTAGCGCGGTGAGTACTGGCTGAATCCCAAACTAGTAAACCTCTATTCTGACCCCTCAACAGTGGTGACAGCATAAAATCAACCCACTTTCTTATAACTGCTTGGGTGCACCAGGCTTTTTCACTTTCAATGACATAAATTCCTGAAACACGTTGAATCTGGTCTTTTTTACCTTTAGTGATTAAAAATGGCGATACTTTCTTGCCATCTAGACGAATCGCCAAAATACAGGTAACACGTGCACTATCGTAACCGGTAGAAGGAACGTAAATTGACGAAGAAGCCTTGTGGTGAACTGTCGTTTGAGCTCCTTGGCCTAGGAATACCGCGGTCTCATCCATAACAATCATGTTGGAGAGTTGGTATTTCGAAAAATCGATGCCATCAACAAAAAGCTTAAATGCAAGTGCACGCTTAACAACTTCATTGTCTTCCAGCTTAAACAATGTTGATCTCCTTAGAGACAGTTCATATCGTTTAAGGAAGTTGTCCAACCAGTGAGACGATGCTTTAAATTCTGTGGATCAAATTCAATTGCTGTTTCAAAGGCAAATTTTTGAATATCAGTCCTGCGCACAACCAAAGCCATTGCTCTCCTGCGTGCAATCCATTCCCAGATGCAATCTTCCAACTCAGAAAATAACGGCTGCCGACCTGATCCAACTCTGCGTTTTTTCTCATTTCCTTGGTCCACCAGTTGACACAGGTAATCGTAGTCTGCACGCCATTTACGAACCATACGGAGGTCCAGCATCTTCTCTTTACAGAATGCTACAAGATTTACACCCCTGTAGTCTTCCACGATTTCCTTTTTGTACTCGACGGAATAGCTCTTTCGTTTTGTACTCATTTTAACTGGGGGTTAAAAATTATTCACTTTATTTTTAAATAAAATTACGTATGAGGAAATAATCAGACTTACAAAACTGAAATGAATGAACGTTGTATACCTGCACTGTCGCTCAATGTAGACTGCTGCCTTATGTTGTATTTTTAAGATAAATTCCAAGAATTAATTTGAAACGAACTGCAGAGGTAAACAATTAATTTCGCGGAATATTTTGTTTCAAACATTTCTCTAAAATACGAGTATTAGGAAATCTAAACATATTATTACTTAAAAAATCAACAGCATTTTTTAACGAATTCCTTTTGTCACATTATTTTAACTAGGAATTATTTTCGGGAGATGTCTTATTTTACAAAAAAATCCGAAAATCACGATAGGGCTTATTTTCGGAGGATGTCTTATTTTCAGAAAAAGATGGTATTAGACAAAATGGTGTATAAGTACCGGTTACAAAAATAAATATAAAATAATTTAATGCCAATTAAAAGCATACGTTTCTACTTTTCTGCAATGAAAAATTTTTAATTTTTAACCTTTCTTATCAAATTTAAATTCCCTTATTTTTAGCCGCCTGCGCGCCCAGCCACCTAAATTAGTTATTATAAAAAAGTATATATATATAATGGTTTTCATGAGTTCAATATAACTTCAAAAAATATTTAATATTTCCAATTAGACATCTCATGATTTAAATTCATTTTTACTTTCTTGTACGAAGCAAAACAGAAGTATTGTAAACGCGAAGAATTTCGGGTATCATATTTCAACGAAAATATCGATTTTGACCGCTATCGAATGCAATTTAACGATGATTTTGAGTGGCATTTGTAAGCATGAACAGAGTAAAGGACTCTTTTCCCACCAAAAAATTATAAAACTGATTTAAAATGGATTCTCAAGAGATTTTTTCGTGGCTTCTGTGCGTACGTACGTACGTATATATGTATGTATTTCATATAACTCAAAACGAGTAGCTTCAGAACATTGAACTTCTGTTTATAGGACTGCTGTAACATGCAGATGTGGACCTTCTATTTTGGTTGTAATTGGTTGCAACCAAACGTATATAAATTTATGTATATATATATACAGTCTGTTATTCGGCTCAGTGAGCTCAGTTTTTTTATTCTTACATGTTGGTAAATTGTACATTTTTTGCTTTAAAATGATTGCGTTAGTTGTTCTTATCTTCCGGTTAAGATTCTTTTACCCTTAGTAAATCTGCATGCAATATTTGCAGAATTATAAACAATTTAAAAGTTGTTTAAGTGCGGCTAAGCCTAATCATTTTACGTATGGCAGCCATATTTGTTTACATTAAAACCTAGCAGAATAGTAGATTTTTTTCCAATATAAAGAAACGCAGCTTCGCAACAACAAAGATAATGCCTTCTTTTATTACTGCGAATTAAATCATGCTTAATCCATTCTGGAATTTATTCGAGGAAATAAGTGTTGAAGATTTACGTTGTAATTTTGAATATAGATATTTTGAGTTTTTATGTATTTTTGCCTTGTTTCGAAGTGGGAACAGGATTAATTGTATTAGAAACATTGAATCGTCTGTGAAAAACTGTTTTTTTTCTATTTTTTTTTGTTTAATTTGTTTCACACGTCGTATTAGATTTATTATAGTATTTGAATAGAACAGGTGGCAACGATTAGGTAATTATGCAGATGATATACATAATTGTTGTGCACTCTGATGAGTTATAAAATGACGTAACGCTGTAAAGTGAAGCTAGCGCCAGAGTGTCGCTGTGGTAAATAAATGTAGTGAATCTTAAAGAGTGCATTTATTCTATTGTGGTTTATGCGCTGTCGATGAAGTAGATTTAATTCAATCCAATAAGTTTAAATGAAATGGGAAATGTGTATAATTTAATATTCCGTACAAGGCAGTCATGTGTTGTACACATCAAATTTTTTAAAAATCAGTCAGACAAAAAAGTGGGAAATATATTCTTAACTAGGTCAATTGCTTTTAAATCACAGATTAAATCTGAAAATTAAATATCTTATGCTTTAAAGAATGGCAACACGCTGGCACGTGGAAATATTTTATTTCAAGCAGCGGCAAAACAATTGGTCTTAAACAGCGGAGTTCGTTGAATAAAATCGAAAGCAATAATCCTGGCAACAGTCTCACGTTGGGGATAAAAATCGCATCTACAAACATACTATATGCAAACAGATTCTTCATTATTTAATAGTAATATATTTTGAATACTATTTGAATAGATTATATTTACATTTTACTTATTTATACGCTTATAAATAATGAAAATTTTGTCCACTTAGATTGTAGCTAAGACTTGCCTTGTGTATATATTTAATATTTGTAGACATAATGGAAGTATCTAAACTGATAATTCTTATTATGCATTATACCGCAGGGGGGGACAAATCCTAAATTTTTTCGAATACAAATCCTAAATGTTCTCGAAGGCTTCGATTTTTTTTAATCCAAGATCTCAAACCTTTCATAAGAATAAAAAGAAGAATAAAAAAGAAGAACTTTTACTTCACGTTTTATTATTGAAAACGTTTAACTAAATTGAAATTTGAAATCTAGTTTTAATGGTTCCCAGTTTTTAAAAGTAGGCATATGTCTACAAAGAAGCTATCTATGAATGAAATTTTGTAATTTTTGTAAATAATTTTGTAAATGAATGATTTTTTTTGTAAATATGTAAATTTTCTAAATGAATCCCGAAGTTAAAACTCTTGACTATTGAAGTTTATTTTAAATTCAAGTCACAGTTCAAATGTTTTATATTTTTCCAGCAACTTTTAAAATTAAAACAAGGATACATAAGGGAAGATTATTTTAATAACTAATAACATATAATAATTACAGTGGCTCACATTTGCTTTTCAACACTTATATTTTTGAAATGTATCTGCAAATATTTTAAGCTAAATCTTGAAAAACAGATTTCAAAGGTTTTTCTAATATATTATTTTTCTCCATTTTACATGTTGTTTGCCATAAAATAAATATCATCAAAATATTCATTTTAATAAAGTAATATGTTTCAGAAAGTTTTAAGCAGTAACTCGTGTAATAATTCGGACACTCAAATTTGTACATACCAAGAATTATCGTCTGCATTTGGAAATGTTTACTTGTTTTAGTAAAATAGATTAACAATTCCATATCTCAAATGAACATGGTAAGACCCGAAAATTAACGACAAATTCTGTTATAAATTTAATAATTCGTGTTTTTAAAGATGATAAAAGTGTGAGGTTCAACTCTTTAAATCTTTAAGTTCTAACTCCAAACCCCACGGACACTTAGCAAGCTAATAATCGCTTAAGTTTGAACAGAATACGTGAGACTTGAGAAGGGTTTAAAACCCTTTATTATTCAGTATATTTACAATCAGTTCCGGCTTGGAACTTGACAATAAAGCCGCCACTCGGGCTTGAACTTAAATAATAATAATTTGAACTAAAATTAACTTAACTAAAGCTCTTAAGAAATATAGCCGAAGCTATCAGAATCTAACTAGTTGGCCCCTAAGTATTAATTAAATTGGCGAAGCCTAGCAAGGGCCTAAGATATGGCCGAGCGCGATAATAGCTAAGAGAGATGTAGCCAGAAGGCAAACGCACGCTAGTCAGGAAATCAGAATCTCTCTCTTGAAGTCGGTTAAGTCACGACTTAAATCGTACTCATTCTTATTTGCATTATCTGCGTTTTTGAATTCACATTCTGGCAGGAAATTGTAAGCTGAAATTAGAATAAGATAGGAAAGATACAAAACTTAAAATAACTGTTAATTAACATAAGGGAAACCTTACAAAAGTCTTCGAAATATTCAAAAAATACTTAATGTAAAGCCTTTAAATACCTTTGATGTAATAAAGCGATGGCCATTGTTTGGAACTGTTGAAGACGCACTAAAGTCGGGACCACATTCCAAGCTAACAACAAGGAATCGTATACTCAATATACGAAAAATCAAACAAGACCCAAAAGTACTGTAAACCGTTCAGTAGATTTAGAACAACAGATTTCAGTAAAAGTTAACCCTGAAGATTTTATAAGAATAATTTAGGTCATAAGTATACAATGATCGGTCAGCAAGAAGGAAATTCCTTGTCTACAAAAAACAAAAAATGTACGTCGGACCTTTTGCAAAACCTATGTCTTACCATGCAATGTCTCACGATGCTGGAACACTCTTATACACATGTTTACAGAAAATTAAATATTTAATGCATTTGGGTCCGATAGACGAACTAATATGTCACAAAGCACGAACTAAGAATTGAATTTTGAAACTCTATTGCCTAATGTTATGCATGAGGTAAAGACATAATGTTTTCTGAACATTTAGCTGCTTTTGAAATACGAAATGTAATGCTTCTTGAAAATAATATGGTTTAGTATAAAAATATAAATATTCTTAATGAAAACCTGAAAGCATCTGCAAGAAAACTTGGAATGTAAAATACATTAAAGTTCTATTAGGATGACGATCGTAAACATACAGCTTTAAATGTTCACTTGTGGTTATTACGCAACTGTTCTGAAGTTATCAAAGCTTCTCCATATTTTCCTCATGTAAATCCTATCGAATATACATGGAGTGGGAGAACAGAATAAGGAAACATGATATTTCTTCGAAAGTTCTACTACAAGCAATTCTCATTTAAGAGTGGAATAATTGGAATATTCTTACGCGAAACTTTAAATGAATCCCTGATAAAATGCATGAAAAGAGTAATCTTAAGTGTAGGATATCCAGTGAAGCATTGAATGTCTCGTTATTTGCATGTTTTTATTAAAAGTAAAATGTTAACTGTTTTGAAAACAATCAGGGTTTAAAATAGATGGTAAATAGTATATGCGAAAGAAAAATAAGGTCGTTTCGATAATATTCAGTAACTGACATTTGCAAGTAAAACTGAAAAACGCAAGTACAGAGAAAGCAAAACGTAAGGCATTGTTATGTAACAAACATTAATATTTCTTAAGAAAATTAAGAAAATAAACTGTCAGGACTGAGTGTTCGGTGCATATTCTTGGCGAACATCTTCGTGTAAATCTTAAGTCCTGATCTTGAACAGGGAGCTGAATGCAGCTATGTTCTGTGCTAGAATACTGTGATTTAGTGGTAGAATAACTATACGTAAGAAGGATTTAAATTCCGCTTTTATTAAACCACAATTATTCACAGCCACTTCCGAACTCGGGAGGGATACAGAAAATAATGACCGCCACTTGGGTCTAAACTGAACAATCAGATAATTTAAATTAAAACTAATTAGAAATTAAATAGTCGTTGCTCACAGAGCTATAACACGAGGTTGGCCTCTATGCTAAAGGGTGCGTAGCAAGATTTAACTAATATTAACGCACTTAGATTTACTTCAATAAGTAATAGCGTAACAGCGCTAAGGCTTAGAATTTAAATACTAGCTGGTCAGGCGAACGTAGAATAGAGTAACAGTGGTCTGAGACTAAAAGCTCTCTCACACTGAGAGGTTCCTACCTACGGTTTAAATAGAACTTGGCTCCACTTCAAATTAGCATAAAGCTGAAACGCGCGCTTATTCTCAAGGGAAGTTGAAATAAGAAAAGATAAAAAAAAAGGCAAATTAAAATGAAACTTTGCTAGTTTAACTAAAACCTTACAAACCTAAAAGTGTTTATTTTAGGAGGTGGTATGATTTAAACTGGAATATGCATTCTAAGGTCACACTGTAACTTCGTTTGGACATTGGGATATTTAAGTGCTTTAATTTTTCAAACACAGTTTGAATTTTTGTAACATTAATAATTAGGTCAGCGAGATGTTGTGCTGTAATCTGAAGGTTGTGGGTTTATTTTGTTTTCTGAATTGGAAAAGAAACAAGTTTATGCAAAATTTGAAATTAGGTACAAAAGCATACTGAGTTTGCTTGCTGCTAAAGAAAAATGACCTATATTTGAACACTGTAGATATCAATAGAGCTTTATTCAGAAACTCACCCTAACCTGAAGTTGCTTTTTTGCCTAATTTTTCTTTGGGCTTTCTAAATAAATACATCCTTCGAAACACTACATAATTCATTACTTTAATTAGTTTAATATAATTCAGACATTTTTACCTTCAGAATGTGAAAGAACTTAGCTTAAATAGAAAGAACAAAAATTAAGAGTAAATTGTGTATCTTTCCTCTGCACACATCATCACATCAATTAACAATTTAAATTTAGATTGAAAATTTTATGTTTTCCGAGTGTCTTATGTTATAGACTGAAGCATCTTAGAAACTGAAAAAAATCTTCAACTATACATTACTTTTAGCTGTAGACCTACACGTTTTTAGCTGTATTTCATTTAAACTTATTTGCTCGAATTTCATTAGAGATATATTTCTCTAATGAAATTTCAATTAATACAGTTCTCACTTAGTGGCAAGGCAAAAATATATAAAAATTTACCACACCTTCACTCTATATTGAAAAATATAGAAAACATAAAACACCAGATACAGTTAAAACAGTTAAAGAAAACATGTTTTAGAATTAAAATTATAGTTTCTACTAAAAAAAAAGCATTTCGGCGAGCGGTCAAGAAGGCAGATTTTTCGGTGCACAAAAGTGAAAGCTTACTTTTGAAAGCTTTTTCACAAATACAAGTTTTGGAAAGCAAATGTGAACCACTGTAATTATTATGTGAGCCACTGTAATTATTTTGGTCCCACTTGACAAAAAGACACTGAAGGTGCAGAAACTAATTTAATATTCTATTCTAAGTTTCAAAATTGTAAATGGGTGCTAGCAAATCGTTGCTCCTTTAGGCTTAGTCTTATTTAAACAACTTTTAATACTTTTAAATATCATTAAATAGCTAATCATAGTTGGAAATTCAATCACAATTTTGATTTGGGTTCTGCTAAAATTATCCAGAAAGGTGGTTCTATTAGGGAATTGGATTTTCTTGAAGCTTTTCACATTCACAAAAGTTTATTCTGTTTAGTAAATGACTTCAATTCGAATCCAGTCTAATGCCTTCAAAATTCTACTAACCTAATCCTTCAATTTTCGTTACTACTTCTGCCGACAGATGGCGTTATCGGCTCTTCCACTGGTCGCCTGTAGGGTATAAATTGATCGACATTCGCTTTCTCGCTTTTGCAGAATTTTTTATCCCTGATGAAGGGGGATCCGTTTTGACCTCGAAATCGATAGAGATTTTACAAAATCTGCGCCGAATACAAGGTTGTCGATTTACTTGTTTTATTTTCCACGTCGGCATGTTTTTCTTGCGTCTTAACTTTTTAATAGTTAATTATTCTATAACTGTTGCATGCAGATTAAGTAAAGGCATAAAAACCTTAACAGGAACATAAGAATAACATAATTCAACCTCTTTTAAAGCAAAGAATTCACAGTTTACCAATATATAAGAAAAAAAAACTGAGCTCACCCAGCCGAGTAAGAGAGTGGGTATATATATATGTATATATATACATATATTTATATACTTTTGGTTCGGCCGATTGCAATCAGAAAGGGAGATGCACAATTACATGTTATAGCAGTGCCATACACAAAATTTCAACGTTCTGAGGTTACTCATTTAAAGTTATGAGAGATACATACATATGTATAGATGCATATAAACGTCACAAAAAATATCTCTTCTGAATCCATTTTAAATGTAGTTTTTAATCCGTGTTGAAAAAAAAAGACCTTTGTTCTATCCGTACGTACAGATGTCAAGCAAAAATATCATTCAGATCGATTCGACAGTGATAAAAATGTATATTTTCGTTGAGAAATATGATACTCGAAATTTTCGCGATTACAATACTTCCTTTGCTTCGTACAAAGAAGTAAAAATGGCAATGAAGAATTATAAATTATATTTTTACAAGATCATTTATCAATTAAATCGTATAATGGATTGGTTTAGTTGATTACAGCAAAACCCACTAGGGCTATCTGCTCAAGAGCCGGGAGGCCTTCGTAGAGAACTTTCTAAAGGAAACTGGCTCGAATATACGTTACACACGTAGAAAACATTGAAAACGACCAGCCCGTTCTCCTAGAATGCAGCCAGCCTGTTCTCCTAGAATCGAACCCAGAATGGAACTACCAGTGTTCAGCAATTATACAGCTCGGCCGTTGGTGTGTCGTCGTTTAATGAATTCAAATATAAAAAACTATACATTCCAGAGAAATTTGAAGCAATTATAGAAATATTAAGGTTTTCAGATCGTTGCTATGAGCTAATCACGCGCAACATTAGCTTTTACTCAAAAGAATGAATCATTTTTTTTAGGTGAGAAATTTAGAATAAATGACAATTTGTTTTAAGGCAAAATTTTGTTTTCGAATCTCTTTCTCTGCAGCGAATTATGCAAGAACATGAAAGAGTATTAAACTGTCACGAACAGCTGTCTTTTGCACACAGCTGCTTGATACATTTCAGAAATATCGATTTTCACTACACATGCATTTTCGCCCCTCAGAAGTTCGCACAGAAGTGAGACTAATATTTTAAGGAACATTTCTACTTAAAATTAAACACCGTTTCACTTCACTCTTAACTGTTAGAATGCGGGACGATTTTGCAATTTATATTTCGTTGCTTTACGCTAGAAACAGCAGTTAAGTTTAAAACGATTTTACAATTCCTTATTTCTTCCCTTTTGTTGGCGACAGTAATTAAGTTTAAAATCTTTGGAACATATACTTAATTACTTTACTCTCATTCTTACTTTTTTCTCACTTTCAAATGGAAATGCTTATTTGAATTCTGTAATCACGTTTTCTATCTACACATAAAGTTTACCAGCTTTATTTTTCATACTGAGTAAACATTTTACTTAGTTTTACTCATATATTTCTTCATTTTATTAGACTGAGTTAGGTTTTTATATAATACTAACGGAAGTACCCGATGCCAATTAAGTTAGATTGAGAATAATGTACCTAACAACAGAGAAAATGATACCGCTGTAATCCTTCTCTAATACCGATGCAAAAAACCAATACTATTCATAGTTGATTTTAGTAGACTAAATGTGTCTCTGAGTGTTCGGTGCATGTTCTTGGAAAACATCTTCGTGAACTCCTTAAATCCTGATCTGGAACAGGGAGCTGAATGCAGCTATGTTCTGCGGTAGAATATTGTGATTAAGTGGTAGAAGAACTGCACTTTAAAGGGATTTAAAATCCTCTTTTATTAAACCACAATTATTTACAGCCACTTCCCAACTCGGGAGGGATACAGAAATCTAAAACTAAATAGAAATTAAATAGTCGTTGCTCACAGAGCTATGAACGCGAGGTTGGCCTCTAAACTAAATGGTGCGTAGCAAGATTTAACTAATACTGACGCACTTGGATTTACTTCAATGAGTAATCACGTAAAAGCGCTACGGCTTAGAATTTAAATACTAGCTAGTCAGGCGAACGTCGAATAGAGTAACAGTGGTCTGAGACTAAAAGCTCTCTCACACTGAAAGGTTTCTACCTTTCGTTTAAATACTACTTGGCTCCACTTCAAATTAGCATAAAGCTGAAACGCGCGCTTATTCTAACGGGAAGTTGAAATGAGAAGGGATAAACCGAGTCAAATTAAAATAAAACTTTGTTAGTTTAGCTAAAACTTTACAAATGTGGCAAAAAATTTATCACAATTGCCCAGAAATCAATAACGCGAACAAACAAACAAACAAACAAGCAGCAACAACAACAACAACAACAACAACAACAACACACACACACACACACACAAACAGGCATTCTTCTCTCTATATATTACGTTTTGTAAAACTTACAAATTTTTGATTAACGAACTCTACGATTTGAAAGGTAGCCGTAGCAACAGTTTTCGAAATAAGCGTTTTTATCTCCAACGCGCGAGACTGATGTCACTCGGAAAAGTGAGTACGAAAATTAGCGTTTTCAGATCAAATTAGCTGAAACAACCTTGTATTTGGCGTATATTTACAAAAAACTCTCAATCGATTTCGAGGGCAGCTACAGGTCCCTCCTCATCAGGAGAATAAAATATGTTTTGTTGTTTGTTATTTCTGTACGCCAAATACAAGGTTGTTTCAGCGAATTTGATGCATTGGCGTGTTTCTCTTCTATTTTAGCGTTTTCAGAGTTTTTAATCTTGGCTGATTAAAGTCGTACGAAGATGGGAACAGTCGAAATGGCTTCCCACGAATTTTTAGAATCGGGAATAATGTATTTAATATTTGGCAATGCTATTTTTATTTCATTGTAAAACTTAGAAATTTTGTATTAACAAACTCTACTATTTGGAAGCAAGCAATGGCAACACTTCTCGAAGTAAATCAGATTTTTACCTCCAGCGTGCGAGACTGTTGCCACTCTGAAAACTGAGGGCGAAAATCAGCGTTTTGAGAGTTTTAAATTAATATCTCTGATTTTTGCTATTTTTTTTTTAAAAAAGTGGACGTCGACCTTTTTCAGGACCCAGAAAAGAATGGTAGAAAGTTTGGTGACGATAGCTATATTAGTGCCTGAGTTAATCGCGAACATACAAACACACAGACATTCTTTTTTACATATATAGATCCCACTAGTCGTGAATATAAAACATCTCTGCCTAATCATAATTCATTCTTACATATTATATGATAATATGATGTTTTTAAATTAAAAAAATATTATAAATTTCGAAAAGGTACTGCAAACGTACAGATCTTTTGTCAGCGTCCATTTTGTGAATGAGGCAACAGAAGAGAAAATTAAACACTTTTATTCTTCTTTCTTTTATTTTAAATGGCACTGTACTGCATATGTATAATATATAACTAATCATCAGTGTAACAAAACAGAATTTAATTCTTATCGCAGATAACTGCATCTAAGAATGAAATTAATACTTGTTAAACGGATATAATGTTTACGTTATATAAAAAACTTGAAGTTCAGTTACAAAAAAGATTAAGTAAACTAATAACGAATTAGTTTTATATCTATTTAAGGTAAAATTAAAGTAATTTTACACCACAATGGCATCACTGCGTGCATTAATAAAATATGTATAAGCATGCATATAAAAATTATGATGCCTTTAGTTATTGCTATAAACAAATATGACACAAATTGCATTTTAAAGTGTAGAAAAGATAACATTGTTGTGATGTTGCTGTGATTTACCTCACCTGTCCGACAATAACACCAAACCAAGCCCACGAAATTCATCGTGGCAAGGAGTGCAAGACCTGTCGTTGGTAAGAAACAGTCTTGGACATCATACAGGTGACAGTACGAACTTGCTCAGTTCCGCCCCCAAATTTTTATACAGAGTGCTCTAGGGTGACAGGTCTCCCCCTAGCACCAACCTCTCGAGAAGTCTTTCGGCTGTATCATGTCTGCATTAAGTCTCTCTGCATAGTCTGCATAGTATCATCTCTGCTTTGCATCATTTTATGGTATCATGTCTGCATTGAGACAAAGATTTGCATTCTTCTTCCATCTTTTATGTTTTGGAGCGTTCATCTCGTTGAATTTCAAAGTCATGGCTCTTTAGACAAATTCGTTATTCGAGTGACGGCTCACTCGGGCCATAGGCTTGCACATCCATAATATATACGTGCCGCCCTACCACACCTATCATACCCTACCATAGCCATTGCCATATCGAAGTGCCCGGAGTTTGAATCCCGGAGAAGGCATGGATATTTGTATAGTGTCTGTGCGGTATGGCTGCACTCAAAATATGCTGCTAATCGAAAGGTTCTATCCAGAGGTTGACGGTAGGGGAAGAGGAGTGGGAGATCACCGGACCCGTCCCCCAGGAGTGCTTTCCCTCAAAATTGGAGGCAGAACTGAGCAAAGTCGTATTGTCACCTGTATGGTGCTCAAGGCTCTTGCCAACAACAGGCATAGTCTTGCATTCCTTGCGACCATGAATTTCGTGGGCTTGTTCTGATGTTACTGTCAGACAAATGAAATAAGTCACAACAACAACAAAAATATCCGTACCGGCAAAAACGTGCTTTTAAAAACAGCAGTAGAATTTAAAAAACTCAGTATGAATATAAAGAGAATCATATAAGTGGGTTAAGGCAAAAATTTATTTGTGAACAGTCACAAACAATGTCTTTAATACAAAAGTTCCTTTATGAGCTGTTTATAAAGTATCAAGAAATTACATGACCGATGCTATACCACTAATCTTAATTCCTAAAGGGCATTCATTCCTCGGTGAAAGAGAACATGCCAAGATAAAAATTTAAAAAAAAAAGAAAAAAATAAACTTTAGCACATGTTTTCCAGGATTCTATTTTCAGGAATAAGAACAAGCAGGACGGAGGAGAACACAAGTGCAGTCTTCGAGGACCACAGACTGAGAAACGCTGATATAGTTAAGCTCAGCTATCTGCCCTGTCGTTGGACTGGAGTCTGAATCCCGAAGAAGGCTGTTTGTAAGTGTATAAGGCCTCTGTGACACAGGCGTACTTGAAAAACTCACGAACCAAAAGACCTTTCGATAGGTTTGGTGGTAGGGTAAGAAGGAAAAGAGACCGTTCGGATCCGGCCACCTAGGGTGTTGTCTATCAAAGATGCATTGGAACTTCACTGTTGGGGCAGCTGTAAAATCGACAACTCCTTGTGCTGCTTCTTGGACAACATCCTCGGTGATCAGATAGCTAAATGATAGATGGCTATTCGCCCTTCCCAAATAAAGCATATCCAGCCATTTGATGCAACCACAACAATAACGAGCTAAAAGAAAATTTAATTTCTAACAGTTAATATAAGTCTATAACTAACTATAAATAATTTCTGACAATAATTACAATGCCATTGTCAATGAATAACATTTCAAATTTAAAAAAAATTGCCCTGGCTGTACTTTTTTCTCGAGCTCCATCAAAAATATGTAAACTTAGCTGCAGTTCACTTAAAGGCCATTGTTATTTCATGTACTCATTCATTCACGAGTAGTGTAATTTTCTTTGCCCATTATTCAACAACATATCTTCTAAAAATAAAACATGGTTAATAGCCCCGATGTTATAATTCATAACTGCATTCACTTCTAATGACCCAATATTCTTATCTTATAGCTCAAAGCACCATTTATCTGTAATGGCTCTTAAAATAATCTCCTGTCATAATATGAGAAAACAGTTACTTCCGTTATAAAATAGTTTCCGGTAAAATTCTCTCATTTGCCAAGTTACGCAATTAAGTTCCGATAAAGACTAATGATCGGGGCTGTCAACGCAAAAGTCATTTCTCATGATCCCCATCACTACTGCCACCTCTCTCCGCTTTGCTGTTCTCTGCGTGTCTTGATATTTTACAGTTTTGGAGGTCTCTGAACAGAAGAATCTCGTGTTGTGGTGACGGGACATCTTTAATGAAGGACAGCTGCAGCTGTAGATATCAATCATCGAAATAACGGGTATCGATTGGTTGAGGTGAAGTCGAAGATCGATGAGGGCGTAATATATGATGAAAATTCCTGACATACGTATGTGGAAAGCCACTGCTCCTGAGCTCTGAACAACGCTGGTTTGAAATGCGTAGTTCCATTTACGTGCCGAATTCTTTCCATAATTCAGTTGAAAAATGTTTTGGGGATTTGGGGCAGCTTGGAAAACTTGCACACCAGCTACATAATAAAGGAAATACTGGATTTTGATGATTAGTATTCTAAATATGTATAAATAATTCGTGTCATATAAGATAGTGGGTTTCAGATAATTTGACCGAGTTCCGGAAACCCATAAAACACTACGTGTTTTTGATATATATATCAAAAACACGTAACTGTCTCTCTCCATATATATATATGGAGAGAGAGACAGAAAACGTAAGGTTTGTGTATATTTCATCTATTGAGAAAGTTGACAAATTTTCTATTTGTTGTTGAGAGAAAAAAACTAAAAAAACTAGTCGAAAAATATGCGCGTAGTGCTGCAAAATTTATACCATCTAATATGGGAAATGAAATATATGAGAGAATTATTTAAGGATTGTAAGAACCATGATCCCCTACCTATTTTCATTTTTATGAACTTGCAAATTTTATACTAAACATTTGGAACAGAAAAAGTAAAAAAAATTGAAAATACTAAAACAGTGAAAACCAAAGTTAATCCTTTTTATTCAAAGCTCCAAAGAGAACTTGTCAAGGGAAAAGTGTCCTGAAGCTTTAAACAAAGCCAATTAACTGAACAACAAAGAACGAGTTTCATTCCGATCAACTCACTGAGACCTCTATCGTCAATTAGCATAATGGTAATTAATTCTAAAAAATTTTTATATACAATTCTTCAAAATATCTATACATATTTGAGGCTCTCATTGAATTGGTCTCTTTTCCCTACCCGTTTTTGTTGTCCAAACACAAATAGAAACAAATTATACAAAGAAAAATTTTACATGTAATGCCGAAATAAAGCATTTAGAATAAGGGAAAAACTGGACTAACTACAATCGAAAGAAATTTATAAAAGTAGTAAAATAATTTAGTTTAATATTTTTATAAATTTCTTTCGATTGTAATTACTCCATTTTTTTCCCTTGATTGTAAATGTTTTATTTCGGCATTACATGTAAGTTTTTCCTTGTATAATTTGTTTCTATTTGTGTGTTCGGACAACAAAAAAGGGTAGGGAAAAGAGACCAATTCAATGAGAGCCTCAAATATGTATTGATTTTTTGAAGAATTGTATACCAAAATGTTTTTAGAATTAAAAACCATTACGCTAATTAACGATAGAGGTCTCAGTGAGTTGATCGGAATGAAACTCGTTTTTTGTTGTTCAGTTAATTGTCTTTGTTTAAAGCTTCAGAACACTTTTCCATTGACAAGTTTTGTTTGGAGGTTTGAATAAAAAAGATTAACTTTAGTTTTCACTGTTTTTGTATTTTCAACTTTTTCACTTTTTCTGTTCCAAATGTATATTATAAAATTCGCAAAAAAAAATAAAAATGGAAATAGTAGGGGAGCAGGATTCTTACAATCCTTAAGTAATTCTCTCATATATTTCATTTCCCATATTATATTTTATATATATATCTCTCTCTCTATATATATATTTCATCTATCTATCTAATTATCTATCTATATATATATATGTCATAATTTCGAAGAACAATCGCGATGACTGAGTGGTAAGGCGAGAGGAAAGAATTGATACCAAACTAAATTTAACCAAATTTAGAATGTTAATTTTGAGGTCGCCAATTATGTTTTTAAAGCAGCTATCGTATTTTGTTATATCTTACACATATATTTAGACCAAATTTCTACATTTATTTGCAGTAGTCTCTATTAACTCTCCATTTGAATTTGACTATTTTCCCTCTCTATCCTAAAAAAACCCCATTATTTTAAAAATCTCTCCAAACTGCTTCATTTGCAAATTAATCCATGCAATACGACTCTTACGCAATGCTACTAATATTTAGGCATAAACGTTAAGTGAACAAAATTTTGATTGGAATCGAAACCTTTTATTAATATGCAGGAGATATGAAAAATGTGCAGTGCTCTCGCTAGGACTCGAACCCGGACCTCTCGAATACGAGCTGAGTGTGCTACCGTTACACCAGGAAGAAACTCTGGAAGGATGAAGAAAATACCTTATATACTCTCCTTTTTAAAGGTGAAATTAGTCAAGGCAACATAAAGCCGAAACACGGAGATTTTTGCAAGACGAAGTGAAGTGAATTAAGCCAACATTAAACTGAAACAATTTGAGATTTTTGCAAGCTAGGATAAACTGAAGCGAGTCAAATCAAGTGAAGCTGGAATACTTTGACAATATAGAACTCATTTCATTTATATAAAAAACAGGTTTTTTTCAGGTGTATATAGAAATGATTTCATTCATATTGAAATGTTTTCATACATTTTCATTTCAAATCTACATAGAACTTATAAATTTTGCTTTGGAGGCAGCCCGTTAATAATTAATAAAATTTGAAAATATCTTTTAGCAAGGAAGTATAATAAAATGGCTATGATTTATTGCGCTAGCTCTTTTTGAACTCAAAATTTCTTAAACAATAGCATTAGTAAATAATCTTAATATTCCAAGACGTAGTATAAAGGCAGAATGTTACAAGAGGAAAGCTTGCTTTGTTCTAAAGACAAGGTTTTCAGATAAAAACGTGTCTTGTGTAACAATAACAGGTAACACGTTGATATCCATAAAATTATAACGGAATATTTCAGAAACTGTGTCATAACTCATAATAATGAAGCCCTAAACCTACGCAAAAACATCAGACAACAACTGTTTGCGTTTCATTTTCCCTTCATAAAGAAATATTACGGTGCTCTGTCTCAAACTGTCATTGTGTGATGAAAAATGGGTTATGCATGACACCCTAATGGGAAAAAAGTTGAGGTATAATAAAGTTGTAGAACAAGCGTACAACTTAATGTCTATTCAAGCTAAAAATGTCATGTTATGTCAGTGTATGCGCTTTGCTGCATTAACTATTGAAACGGAACGAAACCATTAAATCTCGTGCACATCGCGCAAACAATTATATAACGCTTTTTAAAAAGAAACATCAAGTATTAATTGAGGAATGAAGAGTCATTTTTCATCAAGACAGATCTTGTCTTCATATTTTGTTTGCAGTTCCGGCAAAATAGGAGGAGTCGAGCTGTAAATTGCTTCATTTATCATATTGCTTAGAAACGCTTTAATCATAGTTTCATTCACTGCTATTTTTTTGTATACAATCTTCAACGAAGCGCATTTAATAGGAACCGAACAACTGCGGTAGGATACTGGGGTATAAAGCTGGAATCTATGCAGTACTATTTCTAGCAGTACATGGTTTGCAAATCATTGTATCACACTATAAAATGAAAATTAACACTGAATTATAAATACCTCGAGGGAATAGACTGTTTTCAAGTTCTTGATTGCCTTATATCATAACTCACTTCATCGTGAAACTACTAAATTATCATTATGTCCTACAAATATGGAAAACAACGGGCAATCTTCGAAGCTTTATTAGCCCAAAAGGGCGTTAGCTCGAATGGACTATTAGTCTTGAAACGGGATTGGTAAAAGTTTACAATTGGGTGCACCTTTTTTTTGTCGCCAAGATCGGCGCCATGAAGGCACAATTTAAAGATGGTAGCTACACAAAACCAAAATAAGAAGTCAAAGCATTTCACAAACTCCGTGTCCATGTACACATCGGCCTACTTAAAAAAATCAGAGAATTGCACAAACTAGTCATTGCACACTACTTTGACTTTGTCCATATGCACATCGATTTATTTTCACTGAAAAAAATCAAGAAGCTAAAATTAAGTTAAAACTCTCATGGTAACCAGAAATGGGGTTTCATCGCCAATCGAAAGGGCACCCAATTCTAGACTAGAGCCACGAGATTTTGCCTCATTCACTATAAACAGCTGTATCACTTCATTCATTCGATTTGTTTCCAGTAAATACACTCACGTTTGTGAAAATTGCAACACCATGAAGGACTTACGCGAGTGAGCTGAAATTTTCAGGAAATGCAAAGTAGCGCATGATATGCAAATGATTAGAATTGCAAATCCGTAGCGCATGCGTATGCTGAGCAGCGCCCTCTGAACGGCTGATGGATCCGAATAAATAGACGGCTGTAGCGAGGCGTGTATGGTTATCGGTGGTTATCTGCTAGTGGTAAACGTTAACTCAATCTGTACTTATGCCTCGTCGACGAAAGAGAGCGAAATTTGAACAACTTACAGAGTTTGAACGAGGGAGAATCATCGGCTTTCGTGAAGCTGGATTGTCGTATCGTGCAGTAGCCTCTCGTGTGCAGCGTATCAGCAGCACAGTGATGCGCGTTTGGAAGCAGTGGACGGACGAGTGTCGGACAACTCGGAAATCCGGGAGTGGACCCCGAAATGTGACGTCAGCTCGCGATGATAGACACCTGGTCCGCATGGCGCGGACGGACCGTACAGCTTCCTCTAGACAATTGGCAGCACTGTGGTCAATAGCTACAGGTGTTTCATTGTGTGCTTCATCAATTCGTAGACGTCTGCTGCAGTGTGGACTGCGCGCACGGACTCCTTTATACAGGATCCCCCTAACGCACGACCATCGCCGCCTGCGGCTACAATGGGCCAATCAGCATAGAGACTGGCGTGCTGATTGGCAGCATGTCGTGTTTTCTGACGAATCCCGCTTTAATTTGTGGTACCATGATGGCCGCATTCGTGTCAGACGCTATGCCGGTGAACGCCACCTTCCGGAGTGCATTATCGAACGCCACAGTGGACGAACACCCGGAGTTATGGTCTGGGGCGCCATAGCATATCATAGACGATCTCAATTGCTACGAATTGTGGGCAATCTGAACAGCAACCGGTATATCCGTGAAGTTCTACAGCCCGAAGCTGTTCCCTTCCTTCAAAGCTTGCCAGGCGCTGTATTTCAACAGGACAATGCCCGCCCTCATACTGCTCGGATTGTTAAATCCTTCTTTGCAGCGCAGCAGGTACAGCTTCTTCCTTGGCCTGCGTGTTCCCCGGATATGTCGCCAATTGAACATGTGTGGGATGTCATTGGTCGGCGTCTTGCTCGTGATCCTCGTCCTGTTGCGTCTGCAGACGAACTTTGGGTACGCGTACAAACGATATGGAATGCTCTTCCTCAGTCAGACATTCAAACTTTGTTTGACTCCATGCCACGTCGTGTAGCAGCACTTATTGCGGCGCGTGGTGGCCACACAAAATACTGATTCTGATCTCTTGTTCTTGTTTGTTTGCTTTGAACATTTAATCATTTATTTGTACCACTACCACTCAACTGTGTATTAAATTGCATTCAATTATGACGATTCCTTCTTGGTGTTGCAATTTTCACAAACGTGAGTGTATTATCACTTTGTATTATTTTTAAAGAGAGTAAATAATAAAGAATCTGCATGTATGTATATATGGTCTTGCACTGTTAAAACAACAACAATACTTAGAGCCACTGGAAGCCAAAACTGGAAAACGATTTTATAGGGATTTATATTTATTTTCACTAACCAGCTTTCATTGCCCTAATTGTCAATGCCAGAATATTTAAATCTGGTAACGCACGTGAAGGAATGCAAATTCTACCATTAGGCGTAAAGTTTAAATACTGAGCTCTAGAAGGGCTTAACTCTTTAAGTCTGTAAAGTTCTAACTCCTAACCCCACGAACACTTAAACAAGCGAATAATCGCTTAAGTGCGAACAGAACACGGGAGACTTGGGAAGGATTCAAAATCCTTTATTCTTCAGTATATTTACAAACAACTCCGACTTGAAACTTTACATAAAGTTTTACATAATTTGAACTAAAACTAGCTTTACTAAAGCTCTTAAATTATATAGCCGAAGCTATCAAAATCTTGGCCGAAGCTATCAAAATCTAACTAGTTGGCCCTTAAGTATTAGTTCAATCGGCGAAGCCTAGCAAGGGCCTAAGATATGGCCGAGCGTAGTAATAGCTAAGAGAGACGTAGCCAGAAGGCAAACGCGCGCTAGTCAGGAAATCAGACTCTCTCTCCTGAAGTCGGTTGAGTCACGACTTAAATCGTACTCATTCTTATTTGCATTATCTGCGTTTCTGAAATAATATTCTGGCAGGAAATTGTAAGCTGAAATTAGAATAAGATAGGAAAGATACAAAACTGAAAATAACTGTTAGAAAACGTATAATAAACCTTACAAGGGAAAGTTAAGAAGAGTGGGCAAGCATTGTACTTTTGTAGCGTGAGCCTCTGTTTCTGCATTTATTGATGGTTAAAGTGGGGTAACTGCTATTACTTTGCAGCCACGAGGCTTCGACGCGCTTTTAGGTAACAGGATCATCTGAACCCTGGGAAAAGTCTGCTGTTGTATTAATGTCTTTGAATTTTAAGTTTAGTTCTTGTTAGTTGAGTTACCGCCAGAGGAAGGCGTAGTCTGTTAGCGTCAGGTCGACGCATTGTAAATTTTTAAAGAGTTTAATAAAGGGTTCTTTTAACCCTTCTCCTGTCTGGTTCCTGCACTTACTTCAGCTGTCGTACTGAAAACTTATTAAATGGATATTACAATTTATTTAAAGTAGCAATTTAAATTTAGATTTATTGCTTTGGTAGGAAGAATTTTAAGGAAAGACAACCTCTAAAAGCTACTTAAGAGGCGAATTAGCGACCTTTTATTAAAAAAGATCGCCAAATTATCGATATGTATCGTAATTCGGTTAGAAATTTTATGGTTTAACTGTATGAACACCTACGTTGTTCTTTAGCTAGAGCAATAATATCATTGCTTAAAAATCTTAATCTTGAAAGATGCTCTGAATTTTTGTGTCTGCCTTTTCGTGTTAAAGTAATTTTAAGTTTTGTAAATTTATTTGTTAAGTAGCTTTGCAATAAACTTTATAATTAAATACAAAATGCTCTTCAAAAAAGAGCTCACAGATCAATTTTCTCCTTCCTCAATTTGCGGAAAGCCAGGAAGCGCAAAAAACAAGAAAACCATTCGACGATGGAGAAATGTTTTGTTTTAGTTTTTGCAAGGAAAACTTTTCTGCTAGGAAGCCATTCTCTTTGTAGTGAAGGGAATTCCTTGATTAGGCCTTAATTCTTTCTTGATTGGTCATTCACAGCATCCCAAGAAGTCAGCAGAATGCTTACAGCGTGCCTCTGCCCATTCACAACAATCCACGGCAGTTGTAGAATGGTAGTAAAAGATTTGCTGACTAACTCAGAATAAATCTGACTGCGTTGTTTTATCAGTACTGAAAACGGCATAATACAGTTTTTTTATCAGTAACCATTGAAAGGAAAAAATAATGCCGATGCAAACATTTTTGGAAGTGGAAACGTAACGAGATGATTTCTAATGAAACAACTAACATTGCAGATATTCTTGCAGGATACAAGTTGTGGTGCAAAGCATTACGTCTCAATTTCTACAGAGGCTGTTCGCACATTTTTTAGACGATTTCGGTAAGCGGTAGTAATAAATCGTTTGCTGCAAAAGAAGTAATTGCAATTCTACTATGTTTTTAAAAGTCAAAATTATCGTCTGTGGCTTGAAAGTTTTGTTTTTATTCAAAATGGCGAATTTAACAAAGCAGTGTTTCGAAGGCTACATTTACGCTCTTTCCGAAGAGAAATATGCATACACCGTTATCCAAAAACGATGTGAGAGTCATGGTTTTGTGATATCTAAAGCATCGACAGGTAATACCATCAACAAGAAAGGAAAACAAAACGTCAAATTGGAGCCTCAAGTGGGACAAAAATTCCAAACAAGTATCCAAGGAAAAAACGGTTATCTTCGACTATTGTAAAGGTACGTTGTTTAATGTTAAAAGAAAATCCACCTAGTCAAAGGATAGTTGCAAAATCATTAAAATGCTCGATGTCTACTGTAAACAAAATGGTAAACGTTGATTTAAATCTTAAGAAAGCGAAAAAACGCAATGTGCATCGTCTTCTTCCAAAGCATATCGCTCGACGCAGGGCACGCTGCAGAATTCTATATGAAAAACACTTATCCAAAGAAAAATAGAAAACAATTGTCACAATAGATGAAGCATGGGTGTATTTAAATGATTGTAACGAAAAAAGAACCATTTGTTATCATAAAAGGGGAGAAAAAAATTTAAGTACATGGTTCAAAGAATCGAAAGAAATGTTTTCTAAGAGATTCATGATTATTGCTGGTTTTTTTTACAATGGCTAGTTAAAAATAAAGAGAGTGCAAAAAAATGTCAAGATTAACTCCAAATACCATCAGGAACATATTTTATCGCCAATTTTTCTGAATGAAATACCATTGCTTTACCCACAGTGCCATCCATCTGTGAGACTCCATCGGGACAAAGCTAGCAGTCACACATCAAAATCCACTGTAAATTTCCTAAAAGAAATTTAGCAAAAAACTGGTATCAAGGCCATACCTTTCACTGATATCCCTACTAAATCTCCCGATGTGTCACCTATGGATTTTTGTGCTTTCGGACTTTTAAAAACTGCATTATCCAAACGTTGTCCCCAAACCCTAACAGGACTCTGGAAAGCTGTTCGGGAGGAATGGGATAAAATACCTCTTCTGACACTTCAAAAGGCATTATTATCCTGGAAATTGCGGTGTCGAAAGATAGTTCAGAATAAGGGATGTCAAATAGAATATTTAAAACGCAAGAATTTTATGTAATTTAGTTTTGAGAATACAATATACATCGTCTAAAAATGTGCGAACAGCCTCTCTGTATTTCTTCTTAATATAATCTAATACATGCTTGAGCTTAATGCAGTATGTAAGTCTGCCGCAAATAAACATCGATTGGACAAAGAAATTTTGTGAATAATACATACTTGGACTTCAGATTGTTGAATGTATCCAGTCTAACAAAAGACGTGCCACAAAACTAAATACAGATATGCATTTTGCTTAAAAAGAGATATCATTATTATTTTTAGTATGTTCTGACAGGACATGGGCCCACCAGCGGCCGAGCGGTAAAGACGCTGAACACTGGTAGTTCGGTCGGAGGTTCGAATCCCGCGAACGGGCTGGCTGCATGGGTGTTTTCGTGGTTTTCCCCATGTGTAACGTGTATACGAGCCAGTCTCCCTTAGAAAGTCCTCCACGAAGGCATCCCGCCCTTTAGGCAGATAGCCTTCGTGTGCTTTGCCATAATTGAATAACCTAACCTAACCTGACCGGACATGGCTGTTTGCGAGATCACCTCTACGGAACTGGAGTGGTGGATTCCTCAAACTGTATTTTGTGTGATTCCAATCAGCCTATGATTTTTTAACATTTAAATAACTGTATTCCACTTTCTCGGTATGAGGACATTGGTAAAAAGTACTGGAAAGCCCGTGAACTAATGGCTTAAGCGCTAATGTTTGGCATTTGTAAAATAAATAAATAAATTTTTAGTATGTGGATTTCGTGCTTTGGCAAAATAAAATGTACTGCCACTTAAAAGAAATATTTGGTGCAAACGATCGATAGAAATGAACGCCCAGTTGCTCTTTGAATAGTAGTCTTTTATTATTTAATAAGTTCACAGGTCTTTCAAATAGCGTTAATTTGTGATGATATACTTTCATATTAGTTATGTTTCTACCATTTGGCATCGGTATTATTGACAACTCCTTTTAAATAGAACATTTATTGTTCGATCTCTTTCATTTCTAAAGGATTAATTTTTAAATTAATAGGCCTGCCTGTCTTTTCAGCTAAGTAAATAAGACAGGTTAAACTGAAATCTGGTTGAAGCTGAATACGCCAGGTTTAAACTGAAATCTGAACACCAAGACGAAATTACAATTTCATTTTTATCCAACGGTTTTTTATTTTTAATTTTCAAAAATTTAAAAAACTTTTAATGGTAAACAATTTGAGGTATTTGACTCAAATTCCAAGTTTTCAGATTTTCATGTTTATGGTATTAGATTAATCAAAGCAGCACAAAAATAGATCCCTAAAGAATATAATAAGGACCCTAATAAAGCCCTTAAGAAATGCTATAACATTCACACATTTACAACAACAAGGCACTTAGATATATACGAAGAATCAATAAAAAGTTGCTCTCTCATTTCGGCCAATGCATTCTCAAATACACGATTGCATCGAAACAGTAAGTATCTGAATCATGTCCTATGATATCTGCACCAGGCATTTTTGATATGATATCATAGTTTATCTTCACTTTTAGGGTAAAGTGGAGGTATTAAGCCGACGCCCGACCCTGTCCCACATATGCTGCATATAACATAAGGATTGGCGAAAGATCGGAGAATCCGAGTGGCCAAGGGAGCAAATGCGCACATTGCAATTTATTCAGAGTAAGCCGAGGAGTATGTGGCTAACGTTATGTTGTTTAAATATGGCATTTAGAGCAAACGGCTTTTGGCTATAATGAGATCCTACCAATATTCCTCATTGGCAAAACATATGTAACTAAAAAAATAGAGGTACACTGCGGGGGGGGGGAGTGGGACAGTTGTATATCTCCTGTTCTACTGGGCCAATTGAGGAAATTCAAAATGCGTTTTTCATGTCTCGAAATCGCAACTTAGAATTTATATTAGATTTATATATAGCATTGTCCTAACATAGGTATTTTGACACAAAATCGGACTTTTTCTGAAATAACATACCAATTTTTCTCCATATTTCAATTCTACGACTCAGATTATGACTAAAAATGTTGTAATTTTTGGTGAGAAATCTATGGAGAAATTTAAAAATTTATCTAGGCGAATTTTTTTCAGTTTGCGCCAAGAATAGTTCACTTGGCGAACTTTCTAATTTATAGCTACCTATTTTCCTTTCCTGTTTTTCACTGTCCACGAGCGGAAAAAAAAGGTCATAGTTTATCCTTTCAAATAATTTTAACAGAGTGCGTAAACCACATTTACGTTATCATCCTTGTAATAAATAGGCCAAATTTCAAAACGCTCCAAAATGTGAATTCACGTATATCACAGGAAATTTCGAATAAAAAACTCTTAATTTTTTTTAAAGTAAGAAATACATCTACTTTAAGATGATGGCAAACATTTTATAGGTTATAATTCAATATGTTTTCGAAACATTTATAAAAATTATTTAAAAATACAAATTTTAAAAATAAATCATAAAAACTGGCGGATTTTATTTGGAATGAACCTAAATTTCGAAATATTTCAGTTAGAATCAAATAAGTTTAATATAAAAAGAGATATTAATAAATATATACCAAATTCCATTAACACTGAGGACCTAAAAGTTTGAGAGCTAATGTTTTAAAAACTACTCGTGCGATTTTTACAAAAATTGGCAGTTCGTCATAATTTGAATCGTAGAATCGAAATATGGAAAAAAATTGGCTTGACATTTCAGAAAAAGTCCAGTTTTGTTCAAAATACCTATATTAGAACAATGCTATATATAAATCTAATACATATCCTAAGTCGCGCTTTCGAGTCATGAGAAATGCAATTTGAATTTCGTCAGTAGGCCCAGTAGAACAGAAGATACAGAACTGTCCCCCCTTCGACATTCATGGAATGATATGATATTCGCAAAGTGTTAGAAGATATTCGCAAAGTCTTAGAAGATATTCTAAGTCTTGCGGGAAAATACAAATAATCCCAAGAATTCACGCATCGACAAGACTATTGCCTTAATTTTGAAGCATTAGTCTACAGAACCCACCATACTTGAGAGGTTCTGCTGTATTGGACAACAGTTGTTGCAAAATTTATCAAACATAAATGGCAGCATGCACAACGGAAGATTATAAAAAGGTAACGGGACAAGAAAATTCGATTCTAGATATTCCATAACAATAAATACAATTACTTTGCATGGAAAAGAAACTCTCAGGCTAATATTTATTCTTTTTTGAAAGCGCAATGTTTTCTTAGCTATAATCTTTAATCCTTGTTTACAGCGAAGGAAATCCTCCGAGAAAAATTAAATTTTCTTTGTGTTCTTTCTCATTTTCTTTAAAAAACTCCTTCAGCAAGGAAAAATAACACAAGGATACAGTCACTTCTTATTTTTACACTTTATTTATTCATAGAAAAGTGCTTTGAAACTTGGATGTATTATGAATGCTATTTCGTATTAAGAATCTCGATTTAATACGATATGCCATTTGAATATTTTTTGGTTATATAAGAGCAGCTTGAATATCAAATATAAAAAGCTGGTATGTCATTTTTAGTCACAATAGCAAAATGTGCGCTGTTTTTATAGAATCCCAATTTACATTCATATTATTTTGTATTATTTAACATAATACAGAATAATATGATGAAGAAGCGATATTTCACTGCTCTGCAGACAGTGTTTCAAAGAAGACGGCTTATTAGCCCAAAGGGGTAATTTGCCCAAAAGGGCTATTAATTACGTACTGGCATTTTGCTTTGGTTCACTATAAAAGTCTGAATCACTTTTCAAATTCTTGACACCAAATATCAGAGCCCTGCATTATATTTAAAAAATTAAGTAATGGAGAATCTGCATAATTAGATATATATTTCTCGCATTGTGAAAAAATAACGGTATCAAGAGACATCAAATTTTGAATAACATAGTCCTCCACTCGAATGTGAGCATCTGGAAGCACAAATTTGGAGTTCGTTTTTATTATGTATTTTCGAAGGTTTAATTAACAAACTCAACGATTTCAAAAAGTGTCCCATGAACCAGCATTCCATTGCGTGCATCTTCAAGCACGAATATTTTACGCGCGAGGTTTCTTTACACTTCTTACTGGCATTATGTTGTTAGCTTAGTAACGCAAAGCGGTTATAATGTCTAGCGGTATTTTGTGTCCTTTTTAGGACGATTTTGGGGCCATTTAGTTAGTGTTTAAAACGTGAAGATTTGTATTGCTGTTGCCTTGTCCATGTAATTCATGGAAGAATGGTTGCCAGAGCCTCAAAGAGGTTGAACTTGTTCTTCCAAACCAATTTTGAGGAAGAGTACTCCGGAAGGAATGCAGAGAATATTTGTTTTAAACGTTTGCTCTGACACCCTATATTCTGAACTATGTGATTTCATGAGAGAGGATCTTTTCGTAAAATTTTCATGGATATTGATCCAGGGTCCATCAATGGTGGTGGGTTTGTGCTTAGAAACGGCTCCAAGCGACCAGATGCACAATAGTCCATGGATGAAACGTCAGGAGACTTTGCAGGAAAACGTTAAAATGTATATATGCAATACCTGTGTCAGTCTTATGTTTTTCAGGAAATGCCGTGGTACTTTTCGAAGTATGACTTGTTGCTTTGTCTTGATGACCTTTCTATCTCTGAGAGTTACTGGGATAATGAAGCGGGATTTCTTCTGTAAATGGTGGGCGTAAAACCTTCTCTTGATAATACAATGAGTTGATTTAAACTTTTTTTCCAACTATTCTTATTTTGTCCCCACTGTAAGAGAATCCTGTGATAATTATAAGCCCCTCACTGAAACTTTCTTTGATTTGACAGAATCAGGTATGTGCAGTTTTATTACCCTCTTCGTTAAAGAAAATAGAAAGACCATTAAACCTCATCGATGTCTCAATGTATTTCCATTTATCACCTAAATAATTTTCATACAAAGTGCTACAAATTGTTCTGCGTTGAGACACATGCCTCAGCAAAAGCTGAAGAGTATTATGGTTTATTAGTTTTTTCAAATTGTAAAGCTTGTTTAATTATTTATTGTTGTTTCAGATATAAAGATATTTACACTTGATTTCTACGTCAGCGGATGTTGCCAACGATGTAACGTTAGAAACTATAAGTATCTTTTTTCGGCTCTTCGTTTAGAGTCTTCTTTCCATGTAAAAGTAATGACTGACGGTTTTTCCCTTTCCGATTAAGAATGTTGCTTAATTTATACTTCATAATAATGCATGTCCCAACGTTTTTGAATTATTGAATGGGAATATTTTTCTTTGGAAAGAGAAAAAAACATTCTTCAATACACAACTTGTTTACATGCAAACTTTTGAATGAAAAATAAATTTAGAAGCACGTGTAAACCCCTCCTTTTGTATTCGATTTAGTGGTTATCCACGAAGTTGTCTTAACTCGTTGGCAAATTACCACTCTTTATTATACAAGTATCATTACAAACACAGGTCAGTTTAAAATCAAATAAACTTTTATTTGTCCACCCCTGGTCGGTTAGAACTAAAACTGTATTATAGAATGAACGGACTGATTTATCGTTAAAGAAGTATTACAAGAAGTTGCTGCTTGATCTGTTTGCTAAAATTCAAATTACAGTAGTTAGAAGCTTCTAAATTAAAAACTTAACAGTTGGTTGGCTACGCTACCTCTAATTTCGTAGCCCACTTAATTAACAATTCTCGAATACGGCAGAAAATAATGCCAGTAAGAGCTCGGGGGTAACTCTAATACTCTTCCGGTTAAGGTTAACTTCCTGCTTTTAAACTATGCCGCAGGTTATTAAATTTATGCAGCTTTCTGGTCTAAGCGAATATTATCACAAGAGCGAAAAGGGATTAGGATAGAGTTTAAATCAAATCTAACTGTTCGTGAAACTTATGTAATTGTCCCAAGGTCAATGGAGATTAGAAGTTTAAATTCAGCCTTTCATGTTTTTCATGCAATTTCTGTTTATTCCCTTTGAAACAATTTTTGTCCGAAGTTGGAGCTTTTTTCTAACTGCACATCCGTCGGGAAAGGCTGACCTCATGGCTCATTTAAACGTGTCATTAGTGGCGACGTCGCTTAAGGTGCACCATAGGGGGCAACGGATTTTAACCCGTAAGAATAGGAAAGCAGCACCTAAATTTAATGGAGAACACGGCGAAAAACAGATCTGAAAGCCATCGAAATTTTCCTCCACCAAACCTCTCGAAAGAACTTCCAGCTCGCTATTATTTTAAGTGCCCCATACCGTACAAACCGTATACACTTGCAAACCTCCACACTTTTTACTGGATTTGAACCTAGGTTAAACAGTACGGCAGCCAGACGCTAACCACTACACTGACAGGGGCGGCTTGAAAAGCCATTTATATTATTCGAATTTCCTGGTATAAATATAAAGGAAAGAATTGAAATCATAAATCTAATAATAATACAAAGCCCACCTAATTTTGAAATAAAAGTTCAATGTCTAGATATTAAGGTGGCTAAGAAAATGTTCAGAAACTTTTAATAGACCAAGAAATAAAGACAAAGAAAATTCCTAAGCAGTCTTTCTATAAAAAAATGAACGTCACTGATTGTTTCTTCTGAAAACTAATTACTCTCAAGATTTCTCATTTTGCATTATAAATCCTTTAAACTTATCTTTCACATTAGTAGAGATTTTATTATAAAGAAAGATAATTGTGCTTAAATTTAAAAAGCAAAAAATGTAATTCCCCATCTTTTGTTGTGTTCCTAATCCATTAATCTGTTTAAATCGATGAGCTAACAGGAATTAAGCCTAGTCGACCGTAAATTCATGAAAGGATTACAAACATTTTTATATTATTTCGATTAATTTTTAATGTTTTGAGTTGAATCGATTTTAAGCGCAGTATATCGTATTTCACTTTACTTAGTTTTGTTGTACATAAATATTTTAATTCTTAGTTTCATATTTTCTTCCGATATATATCTATTGAAGAGATAAAAGAGAAATTTGAAGAGCATGCATAATTTTTTGGATAAGGTTTTGAAGAAGATGATAACAATGTTATTTTCGATAAATAAAATGTTTAGAAAGCTTGGCTGAATTAACGTTTGAAGTTATGATTCATTTAAAAATCGAAAGCTGATTGAAGGGTTTAAAATGAATCATATTAAAATTTGGTATCCTTTGGTATATACATGTGTTGTCAATAAAGATTATCTAAGACTATTATAAGTTAAACTAAACGATTTTCAATGCTGGATACAGTTGTAAGGTATTTCTCCCGCCGTCCTGGCATGCCTTCGTGGTGTAGTGGTCAGCACGCTCGGCGCGAATTCGAGAGGTCCATGGTTTGAGTCCCGCGAGGGCATTGCTCATTTGTTATCTCTTCTGCTTTAAAAACTACATAATGTCTCTACAGTGGCGCCCGAACAGGGACTCGAACCAAGGAACTCTCGAATTCGAGCCGAGAGCGCTGACCACTACACAACGAAGGCATGCCAAGAAGGCAGGAGAAATACCTTATACAGTTAGCTGATGAACCTGGCGCAGACTGACTGAACCCCTTGTATTAAAAAACACAGTTGTTTTCACAGAATCATAGAAAGTATCAGAAATGGCATTTATAACTTTGTTTCTTTCATTTCTACTGATGTTTATTCTTCTATTATTTATACTTATATAAATAATAGAAGAATAAACATGTGATATGATAATTTTATATTAAAACAAAAAATTATCATATAATTAACAAATTAATGTTTTATCATTAAATTTAATGATAAAACAAAAAATTATCATGTAATTAATATTATATGATAATATGATAAAACAAAAATTATTATATATATGATAAAACAAAAAATTATCATATAATTAATATTCATATAATATTAATTATATGATAATTTTTTGTTTTTAATACTGAGTAAATATGCGTAATCAAATGAACTCTTTTCTGAGATTAATCCATTTTAAAATAGAGATAAATTCTTAATAGTACTTTCCTGTTAATTATAACATGAATTATTACTCTTTCATGTATTTTTTAACTGCCGTTAAATGAACGGTAATTTTAAATGAGTACTAGATAATTACTAAGTACACGTCAGTACCGCAACCCAGGGAGAGGTTTGAGTGCAAACCAATTAATCAACTAAAATTCTTCAACTTGCATTGCAGTATAAGCATTTGGCAAAGGAAAAAAAGTATTATCCGCATAGGATAAATTCCAATTTCTCTACTTAAATTACAGTATATCCTATAAAAGTCAAAGGTAAGAAAGTTATCCGGATGGAATAAACTAAAATTCCTCAACTTACACTCCAATGCAGTAATTCTGAGTTAAATCTTAGACGTCGTGTTCGGTAGGATAATCATTGGTATAATCTATGGGAACATTGGTATCGCAACCGACGGAAAGGCGTCGAGTTGGACCAATGGCTTTATACAGTTAGTTACTGTCTACTGACTTGTGGCGTTGAGTCCAGGCATAGTTACTGTCTACTGACTTGTGGCGTTGAGTCCGGGCATAGTTACTGTCTACTGACTTGTGGCGTTGAGGCCAGGCATAGTTACTGTCTACTGACTTGTGGCGTTGAGTCCAGGCATAGTTACTGTCTACTGACTTGTGGCGTTGAGTGCTTCGTTGTTTCCATTTTATTCCACACTATCAAAAGTATTCGATGCCAATTAAGTTAGATCGAGAGTAATGTATCTAACAACAGAGAGAATGATACCGCTGCAAACTTCTAATCCTTTTCTGTCTCCTTTTCGATGCAAAAATACGATTCATAGTCATACATTTTTCAGTCTGATGCGATATGAAACACACATAAAAATTTCGATAGAAAATAAACTAATTCTCTCTCATTATATCAGCAACAAAGGCAGGAAGTCTTTTAAGCGCTTTCAGAGTTTTTAATTAGTATTTCGGCTGATTAAAGATAGGAATAGTCGAAATGGCTTCCACGAATTTTTACAAAGACACATGACTTCCTTGTACGGCCTATTAAATTATGCACACTTTTTGCTACATTTCATTTAAACTTATTTCCCCGACTTTTATTATATTTCTCATTCAATCAATTCAGTTCGCATTTCTTGGCAAGGAAAATATGTTTAAAAACTCAAAATATCTTCATTATAAATTGTAAAATACAGAAAAACTGAAAACACCAAATAGAGTTTAAAATCGTTAAATTTTTTGTATAATTAAAATTAGAATTTAAATTAATCAAAATTAGACAAAAAGACAGATTTTTCGGTCTACAAAACTTTTGACCCCCACTTAACAAAAAGACGCTGAAACTGGTGCAGAAACTGACTTAATTCATTATGCTACTAAGTTTCAAATGTAAACAAAGGGCGGCCTCGTTAGGCTTAGTGGAACATAAGTAACTTTAAATTGTTTATAATTCTACAACTATTGCTAAACTAAAGGGATGAAACTAAAGAGATGAACTAAAGGGCTTAAAAAACTTAACCGGAACACAACAAAAATATAATCCAATCACTTTTAAAGCAAGAAATGCACAGTTTACCAACATATAAGAATAAAAAACTTAGCTCACCGAACCGGGTAACATAGTAAGTATATATACACTGAAGTGGCACTGAATTAGGGATAGATATGGCTATGCAAATTTTGTAGCGCTGCACGGCATTTATGCTCACGTGAGGGCATTGTGGTAACTGCATGTATAGCTAGTACTATGATTGTTGTTAATCAGTCTTTTCAATTCCCAGTATGAGTAAAACTTCTGATCTAGACTCCTTTGATCACGGACAGTTACTAAGCGCTTGACTCATGGGCCATTCAGTTTCTTAAATCATCAGAGAGCTAGGACTTTCAAGGTCGACATAATCAAGGGTATATACAGAATACATGGATTGCGGGGAGAAAAACTAACAATTAGGTAACTGCAGAAGACAATTAGCCTTGAAGGAACGTGGTGTGAAACGGTACAGCCGTGTCGTACATAGCCAGCGAAGCCAAACTGTAGCTCAAATTACCACCCATCTGAAACAGAGCGCCAGTCGTATAGTCAGTGAACGGATCGTGCTTGTTTCACCACATTATCTTCGGGAGACGTAGACCCGCGAGAATACCATTGCTTAATACATGCCATCGAGCTGCACGACTTACTTGGGCAAGAAAACACAGAGGATGGACTCTAGAGGACTGAAAACGAAAAGCATGGAGTTATAAGTCTCGATTACAACTACTTAACGCTGACGAGAGGTTGAGAATGTGGCGTCAACATCATGAATCCATGGATCCTGCATGCCAAGTTGAGCCTGTACAAGGCCGTAGCAGCTCAGTTATGGTCTCATGTTTTTTGTGTTGGCAGTGCTTAGGACCTTTGGTATTTGTACCAACCTCCCTCAATATGATTCGGTACGTAGAGTTACTTGGCGATCATCTCCATCCATTTATGTTGTCCTGTTATTCATACGAAAAGGGAGTATTCCAGCAAGATAATTGCACCTTTCACAGGTTCCGATGGTTACTGCCTCGTTGGATTAGCATTCCTCTGACTTCTCTGTTATGAATTGCCTATCTAGAAGCAAGCGCATTTGAGAACTACTGAGCACCTTTGAGAAGTTTTGGAGTCTGTACAAACTCATCACACAATTGTGTGTTGAGTGTGTGCGCTAGTGTTGTGTATGTGAAACCACATCACACAACACTAGCGATTCTTCCTGAATTATGGGCAGCTCTATCCGATGTTTGGCAAGCAATTCCCGTAAAATGCTTCAGCAAACTTATTGAATGTAGCCTCGTCGTGAAGTAGCCATTATGAAGGCCAGAAGTGGCTCAATTCATTACTGACTTGTTGTCTCCAATTCAGTGGTACTTCAGTGTATATATAAATAGTATATAAAAACCAATAATGCTCAATAAATTATAATAAGAAAACTTTCCATATACCATCTCCAAGGAACAGAAATTCAATTTAAAATCATCATCGAAAAGATATTTATCAAAATTTTAATATATATACTTAATTTATATACTTTGGTACAACCGATTGCAACCAAAAAGGAAGGTGTACATCTGCATGTTAAAGCAGTCCATTTACAAAACTAACCCATACTGAGGCTACTCGTTTTTGAATTATGCGAGAAACATTTATACGTACGTGCGTACGTACAGACGTTACGAAAAAATCTCTTCTGAATACAATTTAAATCTATTTAACAATCCGTTTTGGGAAAAAAAAATTCCTATGCTCTGTCCGTAAGTACAGATGTTACGCAAAAAACATCATTCAGATGGCATCGAGAGCGGTCAGAATGGATATTTTCGTTGAAATACGATACCCGAATTGTTTTGAGATTGCGATACTTTCTTTATTTTGTGCAAAAGAGTAAAAAGAAAGTCCATGCAATTTTGACGTTTTTTGTTCAAATTTAAATGACTACTTAACGTTGTAACAAAAATTTTTAGATGCATATTTGAATATAGCGAATAATGTAGCGATGATTACGTTCTTAGGCATTAAAAATAATTTCTGTAAAACCGATAAAATTTCTAAATATTTAACATAAAACACTGCATTTTTTAATTCGGAAAAGAATTTAATAAATTTACTTTCTTAATTAATATTTCAGATCTCTGTTGTTACCTATATTGTTTAAATTTAGGTCGAAAGTCGTTTTTGGTGTAACTCAATTAATTAAACCAAATAAAATTACTAAGTCATTGGCAGGCTTATTTAATTTACTAACGTAATAACTAAGACAGTTAAAGGCAGATGATGCGAAAATTTAATTATCCCGAACTCTGTGCTTCATCATTAACTTAGTCAACGTAACAGACGAAGCTGAAGGCTTCTCATTAATGTTTTCTTGTTTAGCCTTTTGCTTCTGAGGAGTTTACGGACCGAGAATAGTGAACACTGGCATCAAATTCGACGGAGTTTTGGAGTCTAATACTTAAAAATAATCTAACTACATTATCGTATTTTCATGCATATTATTCTATTAGTTTATTCTGGTGACGAACATTTATACGGTGTCCATAAAAGTCTTTAACCGG
>KK114032.1:45936-138287 GCA_000611955.2 Stegodyphus mimosarum | reverse complement strand
CTTTGTACACATTGGCATCGCAGTCATATACTACCATTTGCAAAAATGTTTTAAATTAAACAAAGATTAATTTTTTAGCAGTTATTAATTTAAAAAAAAATCTGAAAATTTTCAGATTTTACATTACGCCCAAAGGGGCGTTTCTTTAACGTTTTTTGTGTTACTTTTATTTATTAAATATCATGTTTTTTGCACTTAAAACATAATTCAATTCAACAGCATAGTCGCAAAATAATTTTAAAATGAGCATATCGTTAGAATTTCCCAAACACAGTCTCGCTCAAAGGAGATAAAAATGTTTTTTTTCCGTTGTGTTGCCATTACTCGAGTTGAAATCGTTGAGTATCTTAATAAAAAATTCGTTTCAGTGTTACAAAGTATGAAATCGATAATAAAACAAATTCCAAATTTGGGCTTCCAGATGCCCATATTCGGAGGAGGATTACGTTATTCAAAACTGGATGGCTCTAGGTACCGTTGTTTTATCACAATGCGAGAAACATATACACATTTATGCAGATTCTTCATTATTTAATTTCTTTAAATATAACACCGGTGATAATATTTTGTGGCAACAGTTTTAAAAGTGATAAGGACATATACAGTGAATCGACGCAAAATGCGAAAACGAAATTAATAGCCCTTCTGAACTAACGCTCCTTTGGGCTAATAATAATAATAGCAATAATAATTCAGCATCAACCAACTTTATAGTGCTATGTAACTAACTCTGGACGGTAACACTTAAAATAGATAAAATAAAAAAATAATATGTGAAAGCTTCAGATTCTACGTTACGCTTAAAGGGGCTTTTTTTTAACGTTTTGTATGCTACCTTTATTTATTAAATATCATGTTCTTCAAACTTAAACAATAAAATTCAATTCAACAGAAATATCTTATGAGCGTATCTTTAGAATTTCCGATACACAGTCTCGCGGGCTGGAGATTAAAATGTTTTTTTTTCGTACAGTTTTGCCATTGTTCGCTTTGAAATCGTTGCGTTTGTTAATCAAAAATTCGTGAGAGTGTTAAAAATATGAAATGAATAATAAAACCGATTTAAAATTCCAAATTCGGGCTTCCAGATGCCCATATTCAGTGGAAGATTACATTATCCAAAACTGGATGGCTCTAGGTATCGTTGTTTTATCGCAATGCGAGAAACATACGTACATTAATGCAAATTCTTCATCGTTTACTTTCTTTAAATATAATACAGAGCTCTAATATTTGGTGGCAACAATTTGAAAAGTGAACCGACTTTTATAGTGAATCAACACAAAATGGCAAAACGAAATTAATAGCGCTTCTGTGCTAACGCTCTTTGGGCTAAAAAAGTCAGTTTGTTACAATAACGACATCTAACCTTTTACACATTCCTCTGATCACTATATTTACGTTTCGGAAATTTTTTCTCTCTTTATAAAAAAGAATGTTGTACTCAGGAGTAAACAGAAATTATAATAATTTTTTATCTCATTTTCAAAAAAATTAATTGAAAATTTTAATAAATGAATTTCTAAATAATAAATTTAAAAACTAATATAATCCTAACTGATTACTGTGCAATGACGAGCATTTAGCAAATATTTTATTGTAAAACTAATTATTATAAGCCAATTAATTCATTGCAAAATTCGGTCTTAAATTTCACTGCCTTTGTGTCATAATAATACTAGCAAGTGAAATTTTTAAACGGGAGTTAGCGGCGAATGCATCTCACCTTCACAATTTTGCACTACTGTGGCAAAATTGAGAAGCCTTCAATAGAAATCAATGTTTCATGACATCTGTTATTTGTTTTGACATATCATTCAATTTTTAAGTTAACCTAATTATGACGAATAATGACTATTTCTCTAATTTTGTTCTCTAATCGAAATCAGTTGTTTTATTTCAGCTGAATATAAACCCATTGCAAAAGTTAGATTAAAAAAAGATAATTTTTAAGCAAATATTGAGTTGCGATTGTCCAGTTCTTGATGCATCAAAAGAAAAACAAAAAGTTGTGGAAAGGTGCAATTACTTTACCTGCATAAGCAACGAAAGCGTGCAACAGAAGGACTATATCAAGAATTTGGAAACTTGCTTCCGAAAATAGTAATCTAGGTAAACCTTGTGCTAATGTTGATTCTTTGAAAAATATGACAAAGCTGGGGACGTAGATGCAAAGATTATAGAGAAAAACTTGAAAACCTTAAGCATATTACTCTTAGCAAAAGAGGGGCTATAGAAGCAGCAAACACAGCCTTTGATAGCATTTCTTCCGAAATACGCTGCCCTCCAAAATTTAAGGAAAAGTATGTTTTTCAAAGTTCACCATTACAAAATTGTCAATAACATTTAAATGCATAATTTATACGCATCACTGCAATGAAGTTTACGAAAATATATGCAAAAACAATAGGTCCCATTTTATTTTACAGAAATGATTACTTATACAGGAGCTGGAGAAAAAAATGCAAAAATTATAAGTGTTTTTCACGAGTGTTCATCTTCAACTGTTGTTAGCAATTGCGTTAAAAATATCCAGGCGAGTCTAACAGTGTCCAAGAGAAGTCCTTTGCTCAATTCGTTGTGGTGGCGAGCGATTAGATGGATGGAAATGGGATGTCAGAAGCTGATGCTGCTAGAGGTTTCAGTGTCTCTCGAAGTGTGGTCCACTGACAATGGAATCAGTTTGAATTCGAGGATTCTGTGCCGAGGAGGCATGTTGCATGCAGACCAAGAGTTACAACACCTGTGGGAGACCGTTGCTTAGCTCTATCGGCCCGAAGGAGGAGTAACATTGCTGTGTCTCAGCTCGTGGCAGATCATTTAGTGGACACAGGAACAAGAATTTTAGCTACTACAGTACGCAGATGCCTGCACAATACTGATCTGTATGCAAGACGACCAGGGTTTTGTGTCTCCTTCGCCCGAGGACATAGGTGCCCGTTTATGGTGGACAAGAGAACACGTCTCCTGGACCAGTCAACAATGGGCGTCTGTTTTCTTCACAGACGAGTCCAGGTTCACATTAGAGAGTGATTCAGGTTACTGACTTGCAGCTGTTCCATGCGGGGACTTTGATCGGTGTGAGATATCGAGGCCAGATCCTTGATCAATATGTTCTCTCCATATATCGCTGCTATTGGTCCTGGATTTCGTCTGATGGACGACAAAGCATGATAGCACTGAGCTCGGTTTGCTGAAGAATAACTAGAGACACACGTTATGGAGCGGATGGAATGACCAGCTCAATACCCAGACATGAATCCGATACAGCATTTTTGGAACTACCTTGAGAGACAGGTTGCTGCTTTAAGTCATCCTCCAAGGTCGTTAGATGAGCTTGAACAAGGATTACTCCGTGTCTGGTCGTAGCTTCCCATCTCACTGACCGATTGACAGCATGGAACAGCGTTGCCGGTAATATATTGTAGTTAGGATTGGATACATTCCTTATTAGAACCAATTTTTGTAATGTTACCGCCACATTTGTCCTAAAAAACTGTGATATACTACTTCTCCAAGACTGGATTTCTCTTCCAAGATTGCAATTTTTTATTGTAACTCATGTTTGTGTTGAACTTAAGAAACATTATTATTTCATCGCAATCATTAAAGAACTGTTTAATGAAGATGTTCTCTAAATTTCGTGTTTCAATGTTGCTTCATTCTCAAATTAGACACAAAACATGATGTTCCTTAATTTTTGGAAGGCATTGTACCTTTCTAGCACTTGAAAAAGATGTGGCATCGAAGAACGATGGCTCTAATAATTTTAAACTCACGCACAAAAGGAAAGCAAAGCTTCGCAGCGAAGGGATCATATCTACAAATTTAAAATGCAGTAAAAAATTTTTGAAAAATCCAGAAACTATTTGAATGCTCAGAATAAAAATTAGGAGCAATATTTTTAACTTATTGTTTAATATAATCTATTTTTTTGATACCAGGTTGCTGCTTTCTATATTTATTTTCCTTTGCTACTACTATTATAGGGACATTAAATTCATCAGCTGCTAATAATATTAAGTAAAAGAGGGAGTATTATTTTGAATTTCATAGTTCACTTAGTTTTAGCTTCTGACATATCTGAGAGCACGTTTTTTAAGTCAACTGTCATAATTGAAAGTTTAATATATATTAGCAAAAAATTTAATAACCGAATAAAAAATAATTGATATACTCAGTTAAAAATACAAAATATAATATGATTATTTGATCGTTTATCTTCAATTTTTAAAGCAATGAAAAATACAAAAAATGGGAAACGATACTTAGAATTTTCAATTTAAAAATATTTTTAATGTAGATACACTGCTGGCCACCGTAAATGCAACAACCCTGAAGGAAGCATGCAAATAACATGAAATTTATAACATGCATTAGCGGAAGTGAGATATGCAAATGATTAGAATTTCAGCGCAAACGCACATCACGCACGCCTGTGGAGCACTTCAAAGCGCTGTTTAAGTCTCGGAGTTTTCGACGAGTTCAAGTTCGGCAATTGTGTTTTTCTTGTGGTTTTTTCAAAAAAACGATCAATTATGCCTTGTACTAAACAGTGATCATCGTTTGATCAAGTATCCGAGTTCGAAACAGGAAGGATAGTGGCCTACCGAGAGTGTGGATTATCTTTCAGGGAAATCGGTAGTCGTGTTAGACGAAACCAAACTGTGATGCGGATATGTGACCGTTGGATGCAGGAGGGTAAGACGGACCGACGTATTCGATCGCATCCACCTCAATGCACCACTTCACGGGATGACAGGAACATTGTGCGCATGACAGTGACGGATCGCTCAGTCACATCACGAACCATAGCACAGTACATTCAGTCTGTAACGCATCATCCAGTGTCTGCGCGTACCATTCGACGCCGTTTACAGCGGAGTGGTCTGTCCTCTAGACGTCTATATCTACCCTTGATGCAGAACCACAGACGTCTCCGCCGCCAGTGGTGCAATGAAAGAAGGATGTGGACGGCAGAATGGAATGAAATTGTTTTTACTGATGAGTCACGATGGTCGGATTCGAGTCTGGAGACACTGTGGAGAGAGGATGTTGAACAACTGCGTCATACACCGCCACACTGGTCCTGCACCGGGTATTATGGTATGGGGCAGTATTGGATATCACTCTCGCACTCCTCTAGTACGCAATACCGGTAATTTAAACAGCCAGCGCTACATCTCCGAGGTGTTGGAGCCAGTTGTTCTTTCTTACCTTTAGGGCTTACCCTCAGACATATTTCAACAGGATAATGCGCAACCAAAAGTGCCACGCATTGTCCAAGAGTTCTTCGTCAATCGCCAGATTGAACTGCTTCCCTGGGCGGCTCGCTCTCCGGATCTTTCGCCGATAGAAAACATGTGGTCCATGGTTGGTGAACGATTGACCCAGATTACATCCCAAGCTGCCACACCAGATCAACTTTGGCAACGTGTGGAAGCTGCTTGGTCTGCTGTACTCGAGGAACACATCCAAAGTCTCTCTGAATCAATGCCGAAGCATGTGGCAGCGGTGATCTCCAACAATGGAGGCTACTCTGGCTACTGATTCTAGAAAGAACCGCACTTCACAGAAGTCTATAAATTTAATCATTTGATACTTGGCCAACATGTTATCTACTAAATAAATTTTGTTGCGATATCTCTTGTCTTTCTTGGTGTTGCAATTTGGGTGGCCAGCATTGTAGATACTTAGAAGAAATTTCTAACAAATGCTTTAACTGCAATATCGCTAAATTTAAGTTTTTATTTTTTTGCGCCGAAGAATTTTATTAAAATTTTAATATATCTTCATCACACGGTTTTAGTATTTATATACTCCTGCTTCTTTTTTCTCTTTTTCTAAATATGTTTTTTTATTTTAATGTACTTTTTTAAATATCTAAATAATTACAATGCAATCAACCTCTATTACTTCTTAAATGCTTTTGTTTGCCTTTGCGACAGATTAATTAAATCATTACATAGAATTTGCAGAATTTACTACTCTAAAACTTCAAACTTCGTGTCTGCAAAAGAAGCTTAAAAAATTCGTAATTTCCCAACCACATATGTAATAGAAACATCACTTCTCTTGAAAGAAGTTAATACAATAGTATAAATTCAGACAACTCTAGATAAAAAGTTAACACATATATATGCTATCATACGTACTTATTTCTTTAACAAACAGAAAAAAAAACTTTAAGAAAAAATGTGAAAAAATGAGTAAAATTTTCTCTTCACAAAAATTAACCGACTTGTTGTTCATCTTCTGCTCGGGGTTTAGAGGTGAAAAAAAATGAACAAAGCTCATAAATAATGCATTAAAATATCGTACTTTTTATTTTTCGGTTTTCATTTTCATTTTTTTTCGTCTCTCCGTTATGTTTAATATTGCCTTCGTTGAGCTTTACGTAACTGAAAAAATTCTTCTACTGCATCATGGGAAGACTGAAGAGAGGGGAAAAAAATCACTGTGTATCTGCACGAAAAGTGGAAAACTCGAACGAATCTTGAGTTACACAACTCAAAATGAATTATGCATGATTAGAAAAGACTCAAAACGCAACGTAAGAGTACAAGCAGCAAAGAAAGAGGTTAATCACATTCATCTTTCTGCGGTTGGAAAGGATTTCATGCGCGTATTTTTCATTAAGAAATTCTGTTTTTTTTTCGTTGTGGGTGTATGTATATATATATAAAGGCCACTAAACTAATTAACACGTTTAAGTTAACTAACGCAATTAACATGATGTTTTCAAGTCGATCTTTTCTCGTAGGAAATATGAGATGAATAAATATTGTTTTTAACGCTTATCAAGATAACGTCGTTAAGAATATTCATGTTTAAGTAATATCAGAAATATCAGAAACGTACTAAAATATACTGAAGAGATATATTTCGATTACCAGCTTAAATAAAAGTAACCCCTTTTATATTTATCTCACAACAGTCTAAAATAAAAAAGAAAAATTTGCAATACTGATAAAAAATACATTCTATTTAACACTTCGCAGATTAGAACATTAAATGCTTTATTTTATAATTCCACAAGCGCAGTGCAGTAAAATAATGTTATAAAATTTCACTTATTTTTCAAAGAAATGAGCTCTTGTAGTTGTTCATTTATAAAGAAATATTATTATAAACCGCATTAAATGCTTCAAATAAATAGATTTAACCCTTAGAAAACGTAAGTCTTCGTTAACCTGTATGCTTAAAATACCGAAACGACCGTCCCATCCATTTCCTCCCCTCCCCGTCCAATAACGCACAAAGAGGTGTGGAGATTTCAAACGACATCCTTTCTACTTCCTAACAAAGAAGCTTCCATTAGCCTTTTAGGACAAGATGTTTGCAATAAACTGATACAATGTATTTGGGTAAACTGCATCTGCTACTGCATACCTTAGGGGAAGGGAAGAAAACAATATCGCAATGTCGGCCGTTTCGGACGGCTGTGGTCGTTTGAATGAAAAACCGTCTCGGAGTTTTGGCCTTTAAAAGGTTAAGAGTAGATAAGGTCTTTGATTACTGGCAATTAACATAGTTTCGAAACCTAGCGATGAGGTTAAGATAGGTTAAATAATACGGAAAGCAAAACCCATGAAAGCTATCTGTCCCAGAGGAAGGATGCTTTTGTGCAGGACTTCCTGAAGAAAGAAACTGGATCATATTCGCATTACATGTAGTGGCAAAAGAAAACTCCTATGCAGGCACTCATTTCTCCAGTATTTAAAGTCAAGTCGAACTATCAGTGTTTAACTATCTTATCTGCTTTCGGATACAAGAGAACCACCCGCTGCACGTGCGTTATCTTTAACATTTCAAATGTGTAGCATGAATACGAGTCATTCACCTCATAATGTTCTGAAGGTATCCATTTCTCACACGTTTTGCTCATGATAAATTAAGCACATAAATGACGGAGTGGATAAGACCATTAAACACTGGATTCGAATTCCAGCGAATAGATGGGCGTTTTCATGGTTTTTTCTATATGTAAATTGAAAATACTAGCCAATTTTCTTAGAAAGTTCTCCACAAAAGCATCCCTTCTTTTTAGATGAGAACCGTATTATGTTTTGCCGCAATCAGCTAATCCTGTCCAGAACAAACCATACTTAAGTGCATAAACATGTAAGTTTGCTGTTACTGGAAATGCCTTTCTTCTTCCAGAACATTAATGAGATTCACAGACGACAACCCATTTGGTTGCTAGCTATTTCCATAAACATTAGTATCATTACACCAGATTTTTACAATGTTGTTCCCCAAAAGAGAGAATCATAATTATGTTGACACAAGAGAGAAAGAAACACTGTTGAACTCTTGCCACAAATTCAAAGCATATAATTATCCATAATATTGTTGCGCGCGTACGGGTTCGTTATGGATTGAATGCACAAGTCGGTAAAAAGTTAATAAAAATTTATTTTTTCCACAAGAAATAAATCAAAATGCTGAAATATTTCTTCAGAGATATTCGCACAATATCTCAAACGTTTAGCAAAACTCAATTCAAAACAAATAAACTAATTCTATCTCACAGCGAAATCGCTACAGCATTAGGTAAACGAACAGCAGTTCGCTTTACACAGCTACAACTACAACAACAACAACAACTGAGATGAGGTGTTTCAATTCGGCTTTTATAAGCCTTTTAATTATCACTAGAACAATCTCGATTTTTCTAGACTTTTCTGGATGGCAACAGTAATTACGACATATTTATTTATTAAACATTAAATGCACGAGCTCTTTTATTTTTATTTTTTTCGACGTAGCTTTCTCTTCAAAAATCGTCTGCGTTGCATGGGAAATATAAAGCAATTTTAATTACAATTTTAAATAAATAGCCAAATAAATGTGAAATCCGTAACAATATCTATCGGGCAAAGCTTCTTAGTATAACATATCAAATTAGAGGGATTAAGTTGCCAAACTCGGACTATGAAAAATAATGATTAGATGCCGTACCCTTGTTTACAGAACGTAACCATTTAAATGAAATTGTTTTATTTCGAATGGTACGCACCTTCAAAACACATAACATGCATTCCTTGATGGCAGGAATAATTCACTATACTTCTAGAAACGTAAGTGTCCATTGCATTCCAGCTTCAGTCTCTGATTTTATAATATTCTAAATGCTCTCTCTGAAATGCACATGAAATATTAAATGAAAAAATATCGTCTACGTTTTTCCAATGTTAAATGTATTTTCTCAAGAGAATTAGCATCACCAGAGTTTCTGCTTCAACTAGGGTATGTTATCGACTTGGGACCTTTTCTGCCTTCACTTTAATAGGCTGCTGCACGATGACTTCTTGCTCTTAGAATTGCGATGGTGTAGAAGAAGTGTTATTTTGCCTTTCCTTATGAGACTGTTGTTTCTGATTCTAATCCTTCTAACATAAACCTACATCCAAATCAGGTCCACAGATTTTACCATGGCCAAGACACAGGAGTTACGTCTGTAGTTCGATTAGGTCTTCGACACTGACAGGTGACAATACTAATTTGCTCAATCCCATTCCACTTTCGAAGGAGAATCCTCGGAAGAGTCTCAGCTGATAAGGTATTTCTCCGCCTTCTCAGCACGCCTTCGTAGTGTAATGGCCAGTACACTCTGCTCGTATATTGAGGCATCCGAGTTTCGAGTCCCAGCGAGGGTATTGCTCATTTTTCCCGTCTCCAGCATCAAAAATCCTACTGACTCTACAGTGTCGCCCGAACTAAAAAGGGTGGTGGATGATGATTCTCCACCACCAGGATTTGGCGATTGGGTCTCCTAATCGCCAGTCGCACTTTAAAAGGGGAAGTCTATAAGGTATTTTTCCCGCCTTCTTAGCATGCCTTCGTGGCGTAATGACCAGCACACTCGGTGCATATTTCGAGAGGTCCGAGGTTCGAGTCCCGGTGAGGACACTGTTCATCTTTCTCGGCTCCAGCATCAAAAATACTAATGTCTCTATCACCTCAGGATCTTTCACGCCTCTCTCTCTACCACCAGCTTTTAGAGAACACGTTCGACTCTATAGTATTTCAAGTGCTCCATACAACAGGGAAACTGTACACTTCTAAACGTTCATATTGTTGCGTTATACGGGTTCGTGGATTTGAGAGTATCCGATGAAAACACGATGCAGAACAATAAAAAGCACAATTTATTTACAAGAATCACTATTTACAGCACAGTTCCAAAATTACCTTTAAAAGCGTCGAAAATCTACAATAAATACGCTGAAACAATCAGCAACACAGCTTCAAGCTGTAACTGTAAAGGTAGCTTCACGGCAACACTAAACTTATAATAAACACCGTGGAACAATCACCAATACACTGTCAAACTATACTGTAAAGGTAGCTTCACGGCAAAGCACTACCTCGATCGCTTTCCGTTCACAAAACTCTCGCGTAGCTTAGCATTCACAGTAAGCAGCTATTCTCACAATTAATCACACTGCCGGCTCCCAGAAACGCAAGGGTTTATATAGCTTTTCCTTAGGTTCCACAGGTTTCGAGAAATATCTCGACCGGAAATTATTCTAGAAGCTTCCTGATTGGACCATGGACGATTTGGTCGCCAAATGGGCGATAAAGTCGCCAATCTGGCAACCCTACCACACACTATTTTATGGCAACCCTAGTGCTCTGCCGGAAAACTTACATACAGGCGCAACCGCCGAATTTTTCGCAACAATATCTTCTTTGAGATTTGGATCTAGAATTAAGATTATGGCAGCCAGCTCACCTACCATCCTCGTGCCACAAGACAGACTCGTGCCACAGTGTGTTATTCTGTACTGTATTAAAAAGATCAAAAGTAAATCAAAATAGCTAGATGTTATTAATACGTTAGGTTAGGTTAATTGATTAGGAAAAGCAACTCAAGGGCTATCTGCCTATGGGGAGGGATGTCTTCGTGGAGGACGTTTTAAGGGAAACTGGCTCATATGCACATAACATATGGGGAAAGCCACGAAAATCAACCATGCAGCCAACCCGTTCCCCCAGGATTTGATCTACCTTTCAAACTACCAGTGTTCAGCTACTTTATCGCTCGGCTGCTGGTGGGCCGTTATTAATACGTATCATGGCACTATTAAAAGGTATACCTGCTTGTAAGTTTTTTCGTAAATAATTCTGGTAATTTTTGAAAAGTTTAAAGAAAATACAAGTTCAGAAAATTTTAGGAATATATATTTTCCCTTAATGAAGTTATTTATTCCTTTTTAAAATGGAACTGTGATAAACAATAATTGCATTATGTACATCACAGATTTTACGTTCGGATGCACATTGCAAACGAAATGTGTATAAATCAAAACACTAACAAGGATTATCTCCAATCTCCTTGCTTTGCTCGATTTGCGAACTACGATAAAAGCGCAGAGAAAAGCATACGTCTAAGTCGCGTTATTAAAAGAGCATCAGTTTCGATACGAAAACGCCTTAGTTCACATTCATTAGTCTGGAGGCAAATTCCAAATCGTCAATCTCGTATTTTTTAAAACTCTTCTCCAGGCACAGCAGATTGTATTAAATTCTTCCCTTCCAAAAAATTCATATTTTTTCCTTCTATTTCGATCTTTCACGGCACATTTGTTATCTGTCAGTGTGCATGGAAATTCTCTTTCATCCATCAAGGAAATTATTTAATAAGATAACCTTTTTCTTCCCCCGAGTGTTTTCTTCCAGGAGGAACTTATAAAGTGCGACCGAGCGAAAGCAATTTCACTTTTCAATAGTCGTTTACATAATGCATCACATCGTTCCAGAGGTCCATAATCCACATTATGATTCCATGCATTATGCATTGCCCAGCCAGGCCTTTTTAATTTGTTTTTATGTCGGCCAAGAAAGTGGGATCTTAATCTTCTCTTGCGCCCGTCGTCTGATGTCTGAGAAAACTCGAGGTAAAAGATGTTGGTCTGGGCACAAGGAGAATTTTTTTTCTTTATTCTTACGGAGATAAAAGGATTGAATAAATCATAGAAGATTCGGCGATTCACAAAATGCAAGATAATATCTATTTTTAACTTCTGTTTCGTAACATCTTTCACTTGCATATAAGTAATTAGTCTTCAGACTTATCTCAAAACTGATGCAGAATTTTAGCGAACATTAGATTAAAGAATTCCAGAATGTGTACTTGTAATATATAAAGTTCTTTTTAATAAAAATGTTTCAAACTAAAGCATATGTTTGTAAATAATTATAAGTTGCTTGGATCAGGAAATACGAGACGTGAACAACGTCCTTGCCAGGTTTCAAATTATGGATTTTCCAGTCGCTAGGTAGGTGCACTAACCGCATACAACATCAGAGCACGCACCGGAGGATGGGATAAATTCTTAAAGGTTTATAAATTTTCTAAACAACTTGAATTTGTCAAGCAACATTAAAATCACATTCTTTCAATGAAGCTCTAACGCACATAAGTTTTCGAATTATACAGAATTATTCGCATATAGGGAACTATTTCGACCTATTTTCAAACATTTAAATTAAAATTAGTGATAAAATTTAGAATTTTCCTTGCTTGATGAATCACCCTTGCGCCTTTAAGTGATAGTTTACGATACATCACTCTGATGAGAATTCAGACTTTTTCATTCTCAATTGTGATGCTTATTTTATAAGAAGTATGAACACTAATACACTAATCACACATTTCCTAGACGTTTGAGTGGTAAACAAGGTTGGGAATTACTATCTCAAAAGTTTAAGGAGCTATCCCATTGTTTCATGTGTACTGCAAAAGTGGTAATAACTTGCAAGTCCTGTTAGCTCGGGAAATATGTGTGGCTCGAATTTCCGCAAAGAAATAGTTGATGTTTCATGTTTTCTATTAAAAAAGACCTAGTAATATATATAGTGGCATTAGAACTAAAATGTAATAGACAATTAATCGTTAGCATCTGGACTTGGCCGACTGAATCGTACCACTATCCAGTCGTCATTTTGGTTGAGGAGAATGTTAGAATTATCGCATTCCACCAGTGTGGTGGCGTGGTGTACGTCCAACTACTGCGTACGTCCAAGTGTTAGTATGTCCAACTAAGAAGTGGATGGTATCTGGCTACCAAGCGGTTCGAACTCTGGCAAGGGTGCAATTGATTTTTCACTTTTTCTCTTTTGGAAATGCCTAATGCTCTGTCTTTAAGAAATTTCTTTGGACTGACTGCTGTTGAGGCTTCAAGTCTAAAGCTCACCATCAATAAAGAATTACCCTTCCACTGCACCGCTTGGGTTTTCGTGGGGGTTTATTGGATTACGGCAGAGTACACGAGAGCTATCTGCCTAAGGAAAGTGATGCCATCTTGGAGTACTATTGAAGAAGGCTCGTGTACAAGTTTATACGTGGCAAAAACCGAGAACTTGCCCATGCAGCCAGGGTTACAGCCGAAAACATCGCGGCAAAAACATCGTGAACGAAAACATCGCGGAGAAAACAACGCAAGGCGAAAACGTCGCGGTACGAAATATCGTGGGAGAAAATAAAGCAAAGAGAAAACATCTCAGTTCTAAGACATCGTGTCGTCGAAAATAAAGCGGTTCAAAAACTTCGCAGTTTGAAAACATTATCGTCGAAAATATCGCGGTAAAAATTTAAGTACCTACAAATCCCCCACCTCATGACGATAACATCGCAGACAATGCGTTTCTCAGGCTTTAATAATTGTAAATGGATATTCGCTTGTGAGGGCAAGACGGAAAGAAGGATAATTTTTACTTTCATAGTTTTTATTAACTAATAAATTTTTTAAAAAAAGATCAAGAAATTTAAACAAAACAAGAAATTATTTGCACTATAAGAGTATCACATTAACACAAGTGAAGCATATAATCTCATAATTAACTTAGCAAATTTTATATAGATAAGATCATGCCGCTACTTATCTTCCTTTTCCTAATCATTTTTAGATTATATTTTTGATGAAAAATTACCAGTAAAACTTTATAAAAAATATTTTGTTAATGACTTTTGTTAGTTAATTATGTCAGTTTAAAATTCTATTAAGCGCTATAAGTTGCATTAATTTTCTATGCTTAAGTTTCCATTTTACATTTTCAGCAAATATTTATAAGTTAATAAAAAATACGAAAGTAAAAATTAAAAAATTATCCTTCTTTTCACCTTGCGTTCACAAATCATTATGCGAGTATCCTTTTACAATTATCAAAGCCTGAGAAACGCAAGTCTGCGATATTATCCTCATGCGATGATTTGTAGGAGCTTTATTTTTTACCACGATATTTTTGACGATGATGCTTTTAAACTGGTAAGTTTTTGAGCCGCTTTATTTTCGACGACGATATTTTGTACCACAATGGTTTAGAACTGCGATGCTTTCTCTCTGCTTTATTTTCTCCCACGATGTTTTGTACAAAGAAGTTTTCGCCTTGCGTTGTTTTCTCCGCGACGTTTTCGTCCGCGATGTTTTCGGCTGACTACGCAGCCAGCCCCGTTTGTGGGATTCGAACCTCGGACAGAACTATCAGTGTGTAGCGACTTTACAAGTCGGCCGCTAGTGGTCGCACCACTTAAGACATCGATTGTTCTTTCTTATATTTACCAGAACTTTCATGTGCTGGATGAGCCTTTCAGAAAAATGTGTAAATAAATTTCCATATAAATAATTTCTGATTCGAAAGCTTCTTTTGAATTTATTGATTTATTATGCAAATAAAACATTCTTTGTCTAATTACAGCAAAACGTTTCAGGTACTATGATTTAGTAAAATTTTATTGAATCACATTCAAATAGTCTCTTTCAAATATAGCTTCAAATATTCTTTCAGTGGCAAAAGTGGTTTTAGGATTAAATGGCTAAGTTGTTTTAATAGCCCGAAATGTGAGAAGAATTTGAAAAATGGAAGTATAATAAGGTTCACAAAACTATTGAAACTACTAAACCTATCTCTGGAGAGATCGATGCTTCATTCGAAATCATTTATTTGTACTGTAGAGACATAAGCATTTTGGATAGTGCGAGACGTGAAAAATGAGCAATGCCCTCGCCGGGACTAGAACTCCTGACCTATCGAATACGCGTTGAGTGTTCTGGCCATTATATCACGAAGTCTTGCTAAGAAGGCGGGAGAAATACCTTACAGTATTGCCTTTGAAATGTTATATTCTAATAATAATGAATTGTTGAAATGCAAGAAAAAATGTCTCAAATACGTTAAGCATATTAGTCTTCCACATGAATATTCATTTTCAGAACCTGCCCTAGACACAACGTTTCACTAAATCATTCTTCAGCTGTTGAATGAAATTTTTTTGAAACTTATGTTCAAAAAGAAGAAACAAAGACATCTCCGACAGCTTATTCTATGAGCATAATTGGTAATAATTTTTCATGATGGCCTTATAAAGAATTATTGCCTTTCTCTATGCGGTGCTGTCGTTATGTATGTGGAAGCAGGCCCAACTAATTGGAAGATCTGTGGTTCGAATTCTAATCAAGGCAAAGTTTGTTTTTCGTGATTCTGACGGCGAAGAGAAAAAGAAATCCAATAGTGAATGGCGTCCGAAAGAAAGTATGGCAGACAGTAATTCGTCACTACCTAGATTTGGTCATCTGGGTCTGGTCTCTTCCTAGTCATCCTTTAAATGAAGCGGAATATATAGAGCTATCGCAATTCCCCGTACGTGTTCTTGTAGTGTGACAGTTGTTGTTGTTGCTCATCCCCAAAGACTAGCAGAGCTAAATCAGATTCATGACATTGTGCATCCTAAAGAAATCCAGAACTAGCAATGGATTGTCGGTTACATCCTGCTTAGAGAGCCACAGGCAAGCAAGAATATGATCAGAGGAAGCGTGCCCAGAAGAATACTTGGTGCAGATTTCAAAACACTTGGAATGTTAATTAAACGTCTAAGATCTAAGATGCCCACTGAAGAAGCGGGTGAGGGAGGTTTGATCTTGTTTGCTGAAGAGCTTGTTGTTCTTAAGTGTCAGACAGCCGCCCGATTGATTCCTCTGATAATAGTGGTTCACAGGTGCGGTGGAATAGGCTAAGTGGTTTTATTCTTACACTTAATCATGGAAAAGCTCTCCATATAGGTGACAGGCGTAGAAGGCACCCAGGCAACTTCAGCATTGGGCTTAGCCAGGATGTCTGCAATCTCACTTGCCCAAGATGTTAACATGGGAAGGAATCCACTGTAGGTGAATGTGATGAGACAAAGAAAGGTGCTTCAGATTTTTAAGAATATTTACTCCTATATTATTTCTCACTCTATACGAACAGGCCAAGTGTTGAATAGAACTTCTGCTGCCAGTGAGGATCCAGATTTCTTTTGTATCAATGAGTGACACAGGAGAATCAAGGTCTTCATTTATGACAATTAGTTCACTACGAAAGACACAGCAGTAGTCAGGATTCCTCACCTGAATCTTTATCTTTTGATTTTGTGATTTTGTATAAATTCCACTAGCAGTACTATCATTGTCATTCATACTACCGTCCGCATACACCTGAATAGCGTCTTTTAGAAAATGATTAACTCGTTCTAGAGCTAGTTGTCTTAAGTAATCAGGAAGATATTTTGGCTTGCTTATGTGAACAGGTAGATTAGTATCGAAAACGACATCACCCTCAGAAGAAACCCTCCGAGATCGATAGATACACTGTGGCAGGCGGTGCTGTTGTAAGTGATAGTACGTCCAGTTAGAAATTAGGAGAATTGCGATTAGACTTCCCGTGCACGCATAGCTGAATTTTTATTTTAAAGTGATTAGGAAAATTAACGTAATGTCTTCAGAACTCACGCATAGTTTCAATTGTGGTCCTGACGAAATTATCCAGAAAGTTCTGGAGTTGGCGATCTGAAGCTTTAATCTTTTGTCGCATTCACAAAAATATTTATTTTGTACTGAATGACATTTATTCCAGCACTTTCTTTCATATTTCATTATATGTTTCTTGGACAGAAGGCGCTATATTCGTTTCTGCTCCATTCCGCCTGCTGGCTTATGTATAAATATGGCTAAATAAATTCCGTATAAATATGGCCGTATAAATAAGCCCCCCCATTCTCAAAAAGGTTTTTACTTCTGAAGAAGAAGACTCACATTTGACCGCCCTCAAAATCGATAAAATATTATTCAAAATTTACGCCAGCCTAAGGTTGCTCTTTTCCTTAATCTCAAACCTCATAAGATGCTTTCAGACAATTCGAGCTGCGTTATGGCTACTTGTTTTCACATTTTGTGTTTGTTGTTTCGGGTTTTGAAAGCAAACGTCAAGATATTTTCCATATTCTAACAAATCTACGACAGAAAATAGAGAAACAATGCATTTTCACTTTTCTTTCCTGAATCAGACATCAAAGAGGTGAGGAAAAGGGGAAGGAACATTGATTCAGTCATCAACAGATAAGGGAAAATCATGGGAAGGTGGAGGTTTTGCATTCCCCTGCTGATACTATCTCCCCTGCACAAACAGCTACCTCCTTCATTTCTATCCAGGCATCGAAAATGCACTTAAAATGCAAAACGCAAATAACAACAGCAGAGTTACAATGCTCATTGAAAAACATGAAATGTATCCTCAGAGACTACAAGCACAAAAAAAGGGCATCAGCCACCGGAAGCAGAGATCCATTTGCCAAGTGAGAACCCAAAGTTTTTGCACGTGAATAAGATTTAAACGACTTGTAGCTGGCTTACTGCTGCTTCGTGAGGTAGATGTATATTTCGAAAACGCGGAACACAAACTAACTATTGGATCATGAATTCCGATCCGTGAATTTCTTGAGGCGAGTAAATTTCTATGCATACCATGTTCTTTTTCAATATCGATTGAGCTCTCTCGATATGCTAATCTGGTTGGTTTGCAGTTATGGATTCAGAACGACATAAAATCTGACGAAATTATACTTGCTGCCGTTTAGGTTTTCAAATAAATGGTAAATGATAACTATAATTAGGATGTTACGGTATTATACATATAACTTCCGATGGCAGTGTAACCGGAATATGAATCAATCGCCCTTCCCGAAAGAATGCCAAGTTTGCTTATTGCTAAACGATGGAAAAATAACTACCACAAATAATCAGCGTGAAATAAAACTGCCTACGATTTATGGTTGGTAATTTTGGACGTGATAAAGGCTATCTGCTTAAGATGAAGGATGCCTTCCTGGAGTATTTTCTTGAGGAAACTGACTTTTATTCACGTTACATATGTAGAAAACCAAGATTACTGTACCACAAGGACCGTTCTTCCGGACTAGAAATCTTTCTGTGAGTGACGTTACTGACTCATATACAAATTCCAAAACACATATTTCTTTAAGGAACTGAATGTAATCGTATTTTCGTATTACCAATTTCTGTAAGTCAAGTGACGTCACTGAACTCGAGCTTTGGGAAGAGTATAACCTTTAACCTTGTTTGTCTAATGAACCTAAGGAAAATCACGAAAACCAATCATGAAGGCAACCTGTTCGCCTGGGATCGAACCCTATTCGATCTCTTAATATTCAACAGCCCTAACCGCTCGGCCAATGATTGGTCAACTGCCTAAGAGAAAATTAAATAATCAAATTTAAAAAAAGAAAACCTCGTGGGATAGCAGCAGTTACAGCAGATGATGTCATAGCTTTTCGAAGTTGTTTTAATCCATAACAGAAAATAACGTAATTGTGCGTAACGCGAAATAAATAAATATTGTAAAAGTGAAACCGTTTTGAGCAGTAATAAATATAATGATTTCATTAATGGTTCAAAATAAATGAAGCAATTCCATTATAAAAATGAATTCATTCATTCTAAAAGGATATCATAATGATCCGGAATATAGAAACATTCTAAAAACCAAAATAATAACGCAAATCCATTTTACTTTATTTGGCAACATCTCAAACACAGAGTTTTATTTACGAATTTTCATATTGGCAGTGTGACAAGCTGTGTGATTTTTCTCATATTCTTCTCTACGTCACAAAGCAGAGCTTTATTATTAAGTCAAGCCACAATTCTAAAAGACTTTCTTACACGAGGTCGAACTAATGATGCTGTTAAAGTTCCCTTGTAAATATAGTTCCCATTGCCATTTATAACTTAGTTTCTTCATTTCGAATGATGTTTATTCTCCCATTATTTACAATCCATACTTTTTGTTTTAAATATTTATTTAAATTGAGTAACCAGTTTGATTTAATTCTCTACACTCAGCTGCTTAAAAATACAGGTTCTTGTTAAAGAACTTCCTGTTGATTATAATGTCGGTTATTACTCTTTTTTTTTTCTGTTTTTAACTGCCCTCGGATTAACAGTACTTTTACGTTTACCGTTGCCGTCGTCTCCGGTATTTCTTCGGAAAATCTGTAGCTAACGGTAAATATTTCTTCGTTTGCGCATGCGTTCATAACATTAGCCTTAACCGATGCATTAATTTCTCTTAATTTGCTTCGCATTAGCATTGCAGAATTCTCTCTTACGTCTTCCTATTCCACATTCGAATTTCTAGATTAATTGAGTTTTGAAGATGGAAGGCAGGTGCAGTATGCATGAAACTCTTGTTTTAAAGAAATAAGAATCCTTTAATCATGAAACAGGTGCTTTAAATTTATAAAGTTTAACTTTTTGTTACATGTTGCATCAAATTACTTTTTCTTTTCTTATTCGTTTTCAATATATTCTTTCCCCTCTTTTGTATAAATTATGAAATATGTAACAAGATTTCTGGAATTTATAATTTTATTTTTTTATTTATTTTCTAGAACTTTTAGTCCAATAGGGCAATTTGCCCAAAAGGGCTATTAATTTCGCTTTGCCATTTTGCGTCGTCCACCACAGAACGGCGTTTCACTTTTCGAATTGTTGCCATCAAATATTAGAGCCCTGCATTATATTTAAAGAAATTAAATAATGAAGAATCTGCATGAATGTATGTATGTTTCTCGCATTGTGAAACATCAGCGGTACCTAAAGACATAAAATTATGAATAACGTAGTCCTCCACTCGAATATGGGTATCTGGAAATTGCTTTATTATCTATTTCATACTTTGTAGAACTTTAAGGAATTTTTGATTAACAAACTCAACTATTTCAAAGCGAGCAATGGCAACACTATACGAAAAAAAAACATTTTTATCTCCAGCGCGCCAGATTGTGTATCAGAAATTCTAAAGATATGCTTTTTTTAAATATTTTATGATATTGCTGTTGAATTGAATTTTAAAGTATAAAGAAAATGATAGTTAATAAATCAGATAACACACAAAACGTTACAAAACTCCCCTTTAGGTGTAATATGAAAATCTGAAGGCTTTCAGATTTTTATTTTTATATATATAATTTATTTTTAATTTTTGCTTCTAAATAATTAGCAGTATAAATCATACTGCAATCTTTACAAAAGTATGAATTCCTATGGAATTTCAATTTTTTAGAAACTATAAGATTTTACATCTGAAGAATTATGCTTATTTGAATTAAACTAAAGCACGAAGGGGTATCATTTTCAGGACTGGAATACCTTCGTGGAGGAAACTCTAAGGCAAAACGTCTCACATTCACCTTATACAGAGGGAAAATCTAGGCTCTGAATTAGGTTCGAACTAGAAAGCTACAACTGTATACCATTTGGCCACTGGTGGGTCCTCAATATTTGAAAGCATCTTTATAACTCCAACGTTTTCATATATTTATTACACAGTTATGTAAAATATGGAAACTTTAAGCAAAATATGTAGTTTAGCTTTTATAAGAAAGCTGCAACACGATACTGGACTTTATATATGAAAAAGAAGTTTTCGAAGTTTAATCTCTAAAAGTGTCAAACATTTCCCATGTAGGTATATAACGTTTTGGAAAGCATTAATAAAATATGAGTTTTGATTTTTACTTCCTTTTACGAAGCAAAGAAAAGTATTGTAATCGCGAAAGATTTCGAGTATCGTATTTCAACGAAAATATCCACTTTGATCGTTCTCGCTTCCATTTGAACGATGTTTTTGCGTTGCATTTGTACGTACTGACAGAATAAAGGATTCTTTGCTTTAAATGTGATTGAATAATATTGTTCTTTTTTTCCGGTTAAGAGTTCTATGCTTTAGTTAATCTGCATGCAATAGTTGTAGAATTATCAACGATTTAAAAGTTGCATAAGTTCCACTAAGTCTAACGACACTTTCATTTGTTTACATTTGAAACACAGCAGAATAGTCAATTAAGTCAGTTTTTGCACCAACTTCAGTGCCTTTTTGCCGAGTGGGACAAAATTGTTTTTTTTAATGGTTTTTAACCCTATTTGGTTTTTTAGTTTTTTTCTGTATTTTAAAATTTTTAATGAGGATGTTTTGAGTTTTTAAGTATTTTTTTCCTTGCCAGGAAGGGAGAACTGAATTGACTGAATAAGAAATATAGCACTAATGAAATTCGGGGAAATAAGTTTAAATGAAATACAGCAAAAATATGCATAATTTGACAGACCGTATAAGGAAGTCATGGTGAGTCCACATCGGAATTTTTTAAGAAACGTTTGAAGTACAATTTTAATTTCATGCGCCAGAAGAAATATATTGCATAATTTTCAAAATTTGATAGTTTTGATCATTTTGTTGATAAAAACGAAACTAATTTCAAAAAAATAACTCCCAGTTAGAAGTTTAAATTTCATGCAATAAAAGATTAATGTAGGTTCCTAATATAAAAAATTATTCATAAAAATTATTTTATGACATACTCTTAGACTTTCGAATCTTAAAAATGAGAAGAATATTAATTTTTTTACACACTCCAAAAAAAAAAAAACCTTTCATCTAAACATACAAATTATACCATATCCCTAGACACATTTCTCGTCTGAAATTTTGATGAGTTATTTAACTGTTAATAAAGCGTTGAAGTTCCGACTTCATAATTAAATTAAGTACTAATGCTATTATTGCATTAACATTAGAAAAAGATAATACCCGAAGGACGATAAACAGATATAAAATTTGTTTTGCATTTTCGGTTCTTTGTTTTGTTATTTAGATAGAAACTAAATTAATCTGATTAATATAAAACTCATTAAGCTCACAGAATTAACAGATATAACTACAATACATTTCAGAAAATGGGCTCTTGAATGAACGATAGAAAAAGGAAGAATATTCTATTAAGCATACTGGGAATGTCAATTGATACAACAGTAAAGAAAAAATAATTCTAATACGCCAAAAGAAATCTTTGATAAATCCCTTCAGAAGAGATAGAGTTCCTTTGTGAGTCCTTAGAAAACACAGTATATATATCAGAAACTCGAACCGCAAAAAACACACGAAAACATCTGTTGAGAGCAGGTTATTCAGACTCTAAAATTTTATCTGGAATTCGTGGTACAAGTATATCCAAATGAGGGCTCAGGAGCCGCACGGCTCTCATTGCGGTTTGCGACCCGCTTACGATTCATTGGTCCCTTATGGGCGATTTTCTTGCAGCCAAAAATAGCTTTAATTTCGAAATATAATTGCAGTTTTTAACTACAAATTATGTGATGATTAGCGTTTTTATTAATCAGTAATTTAACTTCTTGAACTATTTTACGTATTTAATAACTTTATTTCAAACTGTACTGCCGCGAACTTATGGTTAGAGTAACAAACGAGTTTAAGAAAAGTAAAGATTAAAAAATCGCAGAAGAAAAGACTTGGCCTATAAGATATTTGCTTCCTCCTTCCAGCATGGCTTCGTGATGTAACGGTAGCACACTCGGCGCGCATTCGAGAGGTGCAGGTTCGAGTTCCAGCGAGGGCGTTGCACATTTCTCACGTCTCCCGCTTCAGAGAAACCCTAATGACTTGACTCTAAAGGGGTGCCTAAGAAAAGAATTATTTAGATTTATATTTAAATGTACCGCATTAATCACATAAAAATGACGAACTTCTTATTAATTTACTTCAAAAATTTCTTTCAGTTCAAATTTTCTTTCATTATTTTTGAAACGATATACATATGTCCTTGCGGCTCTTGGAAAACCTAGTTGCAGTTCTTGGAAAATGTATTTGTGGTTCTCGACCTTTTTTGAATTCTATCATGCAGCTCATATCGAGATGAAATTTTTCCACTTCGTCATAGTCTACTGATTTGGTTCAAAAGACCCGAAAATGAAGATCTGCTTGAAAACTCACGGTAAATAAAACAGAAAAATGGCGAAAACTCCAAATACTGGTTCACGTTCAACCATAACTTACCAGGGACTTTGTAAATTGCCGCAGTCTTAAGTTCATCAAGTTAACAATCTTCAGCAAACTATAGCTGGGTGAAAAATAACTCCTCACTGAAAATTCTTAATGACGTTTTTAAAAACCAAGCATTTGCATGGAATAAAAGGTACAGTCAAGTACCGAAAATCCGCCGACCTGAAATCCGCCAACTCCTGAAATCCGCACTGGCCTCTCAAAATATAAACATTGAATTTATAGGTTCCAGAAACCTCAGAATGGAGAATGAAATACCGAAGAAAGAATATTTATCCAATAATGACGTCATAATTACCAAACAATAATGACTCTATGTTAGTGGCAGAAAAAAAGTCTTAGCCCAGAAGAGGTTTTTAGTATGGATGATGTGTTCAGATGAACCAACACTGGCATATCAGATAACCGATGATGAAATCATTGGCTCTGTTTTGAACTCGCCACAGCAAGAAAACGATTCCGACACCGACACAGATAATAAATTTGATAGGAGTGAGAAAATATCTTTTAATGAGGGCTGGGAACATGATGAAAACTATCTAAAATATTTAGAACCCCGAAAAATATACAAAAAAAAGCTTACTCAGGAGTACCTAAAGTTTTAAAACAAACTTCTATCAGAAAACTGTTTGAAACAAGTAAAAAAAAAATTATGCTTTATTAGTATCCTTAATTTTTACACGTCTCTATTCTACATGTCCTTAATGCTTTAAAATACTCCTGTAATCACTAATATATAAATGAAATATATATATATATATATATAATAATTTAATGCATAAAATAAAATAACCTAATAATGTATATTATTGTACATAATTTAAGTAAATGTACCTAATATGCCTTATTTATTTTGCACTTTTAGTCTAACATTATGATTTGGCTTTTCTGTCCTGAAATCCGCAAAATCCTAAAATCCACACAACCTCAGGTCCCAAGCATTGGACCTCTACTGTATTATGTTTTCTGAAGTGTACAAACTGTATTGCTAATGTCTTGTAAGGTTTATCCTAAGTTTATTTACAGTTATTTTAAGTTTTGTATCTTTCCTATCTTTTTCTAATTTCAGCTTACAATTTCCTGCCAGAACGTAAATTCAGAAACGCAGTTAATGCAAATGAGAAATAGTACTATTTAAGTCGTGACTTCACCGACTTCGAGAGAGAGTCTGATTCCCTGACTAGCGCGCGTTTGCCTTTTGGCTACTTCTCTCTGAGCTATTGCTACGCTGGGCCATACCTTAGGCCCTTGCTTGGCTTCCCCGATTTAATTAATCCTTAGGGGCCAACTAGTGAGATCTCTGATAGCTTCGGCTATACCTTTTAAATAGCTTAGTTAAGCTAGTTTTAGTTTAAATTATTATTATTTTAAGTTCAAACCCGAGCGGAGGCTTGGTGTAAAGTTCCAAGTAGGAACTGACTGTAAATATACTGATAAATAAAGGGTTGTAAACCCTCCTTAAGTCTTACGTGTTCTGTTCACACACTTAAGCGATTATTCACTTGTTCGTGGGGTTCTAAGTTAGAAATTTAAGATTAAATAGTAAAACCCCATAGTCTTTTTCTTAATTTATTCTATTTCAGAGTGATAAAAGCAACGCAGATTTATATAACGTGAGCATGATCGTCCAAATCACATGCCGTTATGATACTTGACACTATGTTATGAAGATGAAAAAATGGTAGCAAGGGGTCTATGAATCATCTTTTTCAACTGATGCAAACAGCATTAAGAAATATCATACCAAATGTATGACAACAAGATCTGTAGAAGATACTTCCAAAAATCGATTGGTCCTCAACATTTAAAGAAAGGGTGAATCCACAGGGTCTTAGGAAATGTTTACAGGAAGTCCACAGAGAAACCACATTAGGTTGCTTGTGATTTTCATAATGCGAACGCCCAGTGGGCGAGAAGTTAAGATCGTCGATAGTTCGACCTGACTTCGAGCCTAGGCGAACGGGCCGGCTGAATAGTTGGCTTGCGTAACATGGATACGAACCATTTTCCCTTTATGTCCTTCACGAAGGCATTCCTTCCTTTAAGTAGATAGCTTTCCTGTGCTTTGCCAAATTCAACTAATCTCACCTAAAAATGGCACGAATTTCAGCATTTTGTAACGGAATACAATTTTGGATGCTATTATTCACGTAGTGGGATGAAATTGCGCAGTGAGACATTGAGATGTCTTTTGGCAAAGCGCTGCAAAAAATCATTCATTTGCCAACACAGCGGTTGAAGTTCGGATATCAGTAAAATATGAGAATCTATTTATGACTATTAAAGGTATTTCTCCCACCTCCTTGGCATGCCTTCGTGGTGTAGTGGTCAGCACGCTCGACGCGTATTCGAGAGAGGTCCGTGGTTCGAGTTCCGGCGAGGGCATTGCACATTTTTCATGTCTCAGGCTTTCAAAAATACCGAATGTCTCTACACTGGCGCCCGAACTAAAAAGTGCGGTCGATGATGATTCTCCGCCACCATGATTTGGCGATTGGGTTCCCTAATCCCTAGTCGCTCTTTAAAAATGGGATTATATAAGGTATTTCTTCCACCTTCTTCGCATGCCTTCGTGGGTTGGTGGTCAGCACGCTCGGCGCGTATTCCAGAGGTCCGTGGTTCGAGTCCCGGCGAGGGCATGGCTCATTTTTCATCTCACCTGCTTCAAAACAAATACCTAATGTCTCTAAAAAGTTAAATGAATCTTTATTCCATTTGTAGCCTCTCGTTTGCCAGAAAAAATTATATCATCGGTAATATGTTTTGTCTGTCGCAGTGATCAGAAGCAAGTATTCTGAAAAAGTCAAATTGCATGAAGAAATGAAGGCTACTGACGTAACCGGATTCTAAGATTTCAGAAGATGCGCAGTGTAAATGATTTCAGAATGATGCGCGAGTTCAGAAGAATTCAAGAATACCGAAGAATTTCAGAATTCCAGGATTTCAGAAGATGCGCATCTTTACCTTTTCATTAATTGTGGTGAACGGTGAACTGGGAAACTTCTGGATCCAATAGATTAATTGTATCATTAGCACCACGCCAAAAACACGAATTTGGAAAATTATTGCCTCCTGAAGAATCACTTTATAGGAATTATTCTTGGAGAAAATACTTATGATATAATAACTTAATTTATGACACAAGAATTCCTTTGCATGTGCGTTGTCGTAAAAAAATCTTTCTTTCTTTTTTTTATTTGAAACAGGAGTCATGAAAAATGAGCAACGCCCTCCTTGGGACTCGAACCTGGTTCTCTCGAATACGCGCTGAATGGGCTATCGTTACACCCCGAACGCATGCTGAAAGGAGGGAGGAAAAAAATCTTACATTCTCCTCTTTTAAAGGAAGACGGGGGATTAGAGGACCCAACAGCCAAATCTGGTAGCGACAAATTAACGTCCACCACGTTTTAGTTCGGGCGCCACTATAGAGCCATTAGGTTTTTCTTTGAAGCAGGAGATGTGAAAAATATGCAGTGCCTTCACTGGGACTAGAGCCCTAGATCTCTAGAATACGCGTCGAGTGTGTTACCGTTACACAGCGAAGACAAAGGTTGGCTGGGGATTAAGGGATCCAATCCCCAAACCCTGGTGGTGATGCATTATTGTTTATTACTTTTATTTGTTCCAGAAGCATTTATAGAGTCGTTAGTGTTTTTCGATGCTGAAAATATGCAATGACCTCGTCGGGACTCGAACTAGACCTCTTGAATACGCGCCGAATGCGCTACCGTTACACGACGAAGTCATGTGGGAAGAAGGGAGAACATACCTTATAACCTCTTTATTTAAGAGTGCATTACAGATAGCTTTTCAGTGTTTTATACTATTTGTATTATAGAGTAAAACAGTGATAAACGGTCTGTTAAACGCTTTTCAATAGAGTAACTGCAGAGACATAATCCGTTTTGTGTCAACGATATCTTTCTCCCAGTAATTCCCACTCATAATGAAGTTACCAAGTTGAGGTGCACTCTAAAAGAGTTAACAGTAAGTAATCTGTGAACTGAATTTCTGGCCGGTCTTGTGTGATGCAGTCCTTTAACAATTTGCTTCAAACTATTAATTCCATGACGTCCGAAATATATGCTCTCGAAGATATTTCATGTGTAACAAACTTTGCAGTTTGAGATGTTCATCACTGAAGGAGAGGCGACTCTAGTTCTGGTGAGAATTACGCTCGACACCAGTTAAACTTAACCAGTTAAACATCACGAATGAAGTATTCACATGGCACGCGTGCATTAAATGCATAAATCGCTCCTTCGGATAGAAGCTTCAGGTTAAAGAAGAATCGTATTATTTGTTGTTTCGTATTTTATGATACGTGAATGCATAGAAATGCATATTTGCCAACCTATGACACTCAAAAATCAGGAGAATGTTTTTAGACATCGGCATATTTATTTTCAACTAAAAAAAGATTTTTAAATGATAAAAATTTATTTTTAATAACGAATTAATTTCAAATCGTTACTAATTATATCTGAAAGTTCAGTTACTAATTCTTAAATGCAAACAGCACATTCTGCATTAATAACTTTTTGGTCCTTTGTTTCCATAGAAAAAAGTAACTTTTCATTTTTTTTAATAGAACTCATGTTGTCCTTGTGTTTTCGTGTAGGAACATGTTTGAGAACATCGGCCCTTCCAACGTGCAAAATCGAAAATTTGCAATGACAAACGGTAGACATCGCAAATGCATTACATTTCTTTGAGGAAATATTAGAAGAAAAGTCATCTGTGTACGATATTTGAAAAGTATTTGAGTATTTTACCTTTTACGCGGACATAACTAATACGAAATATCGTATTTCTTTAAATTATTTCTCTAAAGCACGTACGTTCACGCAGGTTAGCGACAAGATGAACGAAATAACAACCTCGATCTTGCTTTGTGCTCATTGGCTAATATGTGCCAGATGACACGCAGTAGCACTTGATGCTCGTTGGAGAAATGGAACATGCCGTTTTCGGACACGTGTTCTCACTCACAAAACAGAAACGCGCCATAATTTCTCACCTGTGAAACTACATTAGTTTTCTATGTAGTCTTGAGAAAAACCAGGTGTTTTTAGACACCCCAAATCACGTTTTTGGGGGATGCAAATAACGAAGTATTAAGCCAAGCTACATAAAAATCGTGAGAAATTTTAAGAATAAGAGAATATCGGGAGTAATATACTGTAAATCGGGTTGGCGGGAGAACGGTCAGAATTAGGGAGTCTCCCGCCTAAATCGGGAGAGTTGGCAACTCTGGTAATGGATAAAAGTACGGTATGAATAATAATAGCATTTTTTTATATTTGCTACTTATTTTTTAAAATTTAACAACTCTTAAAATCCTTATTAGCCAAAACGTGGGTTGGCCCGAATGGGCTATTAGTTGCGAAAGGGGATTTTGCATCGTCCACTACAAACGGCGAATCACTTTTCAAATTGTTGCCACCAAATACTATAGCCTTGTATTATCTTTAAAGAAATTAAATAATGAGGAATCTGCATGCAGGTATGTATGTTCCTCGCACTGTGAAAAATCGACGGTACCTACAGCCTTTAAATCCTGAATAACATAGTCCTCCACCCCAATGTGTGCAGCTGGAAGCCCAAATTTTGAATTTTGAATTACATATTTCAAATTTTGTAACCATTTAATGAAATTTTGATTAACAAATTAAACGATTTCAAAGGGAGCTATGGCATATTACCTTTTTTTGTTAATGAACAAAAGCAATATTTCACTGAAACTTGTAAGCGTACGAACACTTTTATGAGCCACTGTATCTATTATCCTATCATCATTTAATATCCAACAGACGTAACAGTGTCTACGTTTTTGCTTGCCTTATTTATTTGAAAGTTGAAATTTGTTGCATTCGGGTTTATGGCTTAAATGTAAAAAATATGCTTGATTTTTAAGCAGTACCCACAAACGATATGCTACATCACAGTTAGATATACAGTTTTGCAATAATTTCATAAACAAGCGCTCATCTAGACAGTTACGTTTTGCTTTCAATCACAACAACGAAATTCTCTTCGGAATGATTTCGTTAAGAGGTAACGGTACCAACACAGGTTTACCGTAAAAGCGAAATTTAATAAATTAATTATTCTTGAAGCATTAAATATTACGACTATCAAAATATTACAGCCAAATGAGTTCCATATTCAGCCAAATATTAAGAAGATCGTTTCATGAAGACTATCAGAATAAATCGTAATTAAACTTAATCACACACGTTTTAGACTATCAGCTCGTCCCACCTTGACTTAGAATACAATGCAACGAAAGTGATTATAACAAATCATAAAATCAACTTATAAGGTATTTCTCCCACCTTCTTCGCATGTCTTCGTGGTGTAGTGCTCGACGCGTAACCGAGAGGTCCGTGGTTCGATTCCCGCCGAAGGCGTTGCTCATTTTTCATGCCTCCATCTTCCGAAATAACCTAATGGCTCTACACTGGCGCCCGAACTAAAAATGGTGGTGGATGATGATTTTCCACGACCGCGATTTGGCGATTGGGTCCCCCAAAACCCCAGTCGCCCTTTAAAAGGGGGAGTATATAAGGTATTTCTCCCGCCTTCTTCGCATGCCTTCGTGGTGTAGTGGCCTGCATGCTCGACGCGTAACCGAGAGGTCCGTGGTTCGATTCCCGGCGAAGGCGTCGCTCATTTTTCATGTCTCCTGCTTCCGAAATAACCTAATGTCTCTACAAACTAAGGCATTTATTTGTATTTCGATTTAAAATTATAAAACTGAAATGTTAACAGAAACTGAACAACTGCTTCTTGCGGATTAGGAATAGCAAAGTGTTTCAATTATTTACAAACAAATGTAAAATTACAGCTAAGAAATCGATTCCCGTGCTTGCGTGCCTTCCAATGTAACTATACAGCAAAATTCAAACTCACTGATGAAGCAGCATGAACTACTGCGGGTAGAATTTGAGATTTAGAGCGCTTCTCGCTAAAGCTGCCAATACTGTCTTACTGAACTTGTATTTTCACACTCTATTTAAACTCGTTTAATTTGCCTTTCAGGTAAAGGTGTTGGAAGCTTAGAAATGCAGGAAGGATTTAACATAAAAAACTAAGATTTTAATGAAAATAAAATATACTATCAAATGTTTCATTGAAAGCATATAAATGGGCTTTCTTTTAAAGAAAAAGATAAGAAATAGTTAGATATTAATATACTAATTACGACGTATAATGTTTCTAAAACATTTTAAGAATAAAAATTCACATTACATTCGGAACAAAATGCTAAAAATCTCTTCAGGTAACTTTCCAGGTATATTATTTCCAGGTATCTATTTTTGGAAATTAACTCCAAAATAATAGATTTACATTTTTTCAAGAATACAGAAAATTCTCAGAGAAAAGCAAATCTTAAGTTATGGGAGACGTAAATAATAATCCTAAAATCAATGACACTATCCAGGGTGAGCCGACTAATTTTGGGAAAGAGAAAGCTTTTAATGGATAGAAACCAATAGTTTCAATGTGTCTCATGATATTTACTGGGCTTTCCAGTTCAAAGATTTCTGTAATATACCGGATATAAAAAGTTCAATACTAGTATCGCAATTTTCATAAAGAGGAAATCTCTTAAGAATGCGTTTTACATATATCCTTTTTACAGATGGAAGAATTGAAATATGAAAGCATCTTAAGGAACATAATGACTTTTGGAGAAGTTATTTATACTACAGAAGGGAAAAGAAAAAACAGCGAAATACCAGTTTTAAAGTAAAAAAATGAATTAATCATATATCCAGTACGCTTTTTGTCTTACTTTTAATTTTACTTCAGAGCATTTTTTGCTTTAAGTAATATAAAGATATAAAAAAAGGTAATTTATGATCTTCAGTAACTTACTCTTTTTATATTGAATTCTGATTACACAAAAACAAACTGGAGAAAATTCTCTCACATAACCACCCCTGCAATCAAAAGGGGACTAGAAAATCTGAAAATATGAATATTGACATTTGGCAAGACCTCTTTAATGCGACCACCTCAATAGGAGACCAGAATTGTCTGGAAACACCAGATGGTTATGCAAAGCCTGTGAAGTTTTTTCCCCTCCATTGCTCTGTTGATTTCATTTTCAATTAAGCTTTGGATTTACAAACATTTCCACTTATTTCAAACTCTCACGAACTTAACTTATTATTAAATAAATCCAGATCTCCTAAATGCATCCAGCTGGTCGGAATTTAAAATTAGGACTTTATATAATAAAATCCGGCATTTAGCAACTATGATTGAAAATTTAGTTTTTTTTTTAAATATCATTTTTCACGGTAAAGAGATTATACTGTCCTGGAAAGCGGAAAGAACTATAGTAACTGGAAAACATTTAATAAGTAAACAACAAAGCGTTAAGATAAGCAATTTGCAAAAAGTAAAAGTAGAAGTACTTTACATATTTTTTTAATAAATAATTTTTTTAAAAAAATTCTGACAAACTGCATGAACTTGTAAGGATGCGTAGTAAAAAATTATTTTCAATTATATTATATATATAGATTATTTTCAATTTTCATGGAACACTTAGGTTTTTTCACTTAGATTTGATATTTTCTACGTATTATGGATAAGTTTTCAATGGTTCACTTCAATCAAGAAAAATCTTCATTAATGATTTTATTTTGTACATTTCTCCTGCCTTCTTCGCATGCTTTCGTGGTGTAGTGGTAAGCACGCTCGAAGCGTTATCGCGAGGTCCGTGGTTCGATTCCCGGCGAAGGCGTTGCTCATTCTCCCCATCTTCTACTACAAAAGTATTCTGATTACTTTACACTGGCGCCCGAACTAAAAAGATGCTGGATGATGATTCTCCACCACCGGGATTTGGCAATTGGGTTCCCCCAAAACCCCAGTCGCCCTTTAAAAGGGGGAGTATATAAGGTATTTCTCCAGCCTTCTTCGCATGCCTTCGTGGTGTAGTGGTCAGTAAGCTCGACGCGTAACCGAGAGGTCCATGGTTCGATTTCCGGCGAAGGCTTTGCTCATTTTTCATCTCTCTTGCTTCGAAATAACCTAATGTCTCAACACCTTTGCCACTTTTCTTTGCTTTGAGGAGGACCAGAGTTTTCGGGTGAATTGTTAAGATTAAAAAATATATTGAAATGGTTCATCAACTAATTCTAGATACAGAAAAACGAAGATACGCATATTATCATTTCCTTACTGAATGAAAAAATGTATTTTCAATGCTGTTGAAGACACGTATAAAAATGTTCGTTTTTATTACAAGTATCCTCCTACCTTTAATATGATTGAAATAAAATAAAACTGACGTGCATAATGCTTCTAAAAATAAATATACACGCTTGATAATATAAAGGTAAAAAGCATAATTTTATTTGATTAAATATACCGATTTATTACCAGGCAGATATCCTTATCCATGGCACCTCTTCCATTAGAAGCAACGAACTGAAATATTCTTCAGCAGTCCTCCATGGCCATTTGCTTTCCGGCATTATAAATAATGAAAGAATTTGAAAAACACTCCCCTTACTCAAATGAAATAAAGCTTAACGACAGATCCTTCAGAAATGACTTTAGAAGTACACTTTTTTCTCCACCTAACTAAATGTTTATTTACTCATTTAAATGATGGCCTTTGTAAATTACACGCTATTTAAGGGTGCCTAGTGCTTAAGTAGCCCTGAGATATTTGCTTCAACTCGATCTCCTGTAGTTAGAATGTCTTGATTGTCCTTTAATGGTCTTTTCGGTGACAAAAACAGATGCCAGGTTTAGATTATGCACGTTTCGGCAACGGGAAACATTGTTAGAAAACTTTAAGCTGAGGGGTTATTTCTAAACAATTGTTTGGTTAGTTTTAGGTTACAAAAACCATCTCTTACCTAAAGCCTTTTAGGAATATTTCGGCAAAGGTTTTAACTCCTCGAAGTGGAGTTATTGTTTTAAGTTATACGTGTAATACGATGTAAAAAATAAAATTAAAAAAAATGTATTACGCCCAAAGACGCGTTTTTTTAACTTTTTCTGTGTTACCTTTGTTTATTAAACATTATGTTCTTCTCACTTAAACGACATAAAATTCAATTCAATAGCAATATCACAAAATATTTAATAACAGCGTATCTTTCGAATTTGCGTGTTGCAGATAAAAACGTTTTGTTTTCGTACAGTGTTGCCATTGCTCGCTTTGTATTTGTTGAGTTTGTTAATAAAAAAATTCGTAAAAGTTTTACAAAATACGAAATAGATAATAAAACAAATTCGAAATTCAAAGATCGAGCGTCCAGGTGCCCATGTTCAGGTGGAGGTTCAAAATTTCAATGCTGCAAGCACCGTTGTTTTTTCACAATGCGAAAATGTTTCCTTTTTTTGTATAGATTAGATTGAATGGAAGGAAAATATCATAAACATCTGGAATGTTTTTGTTGTCTAATCAAAATCTGTTTGTATCAGTTAATACTACAAGTACATACTGAAAGTAATTTCCATCATCCACCAGACGTAGATAACTTGATAGATTTCTGCCAGGTACATATTGATTTAGCTGAATATTTCTGATAACTCAGTGTAGTGAAATTGATAGAAATTATGACGCAATTAGGTGTACAGTGAGATTTCGAGCAAGGCAGGGAACATGCTATGTACGTCATCAAAGATACAGAAAATGTTTAAATATTATATAACTTTGAAGACACCATGACTACCACTGTTGCTTCGTTGACTAACTCATGGTTATATTTGTGGAGCTATTTCAGAAAGAATTTCTGTAACAAGACACAGGAATTCGAAGGGCTTGTAAAGTATTACTAGTTAGGTTAGCAGCATTGAAGAAGACAAATTACGCCAATTTACCATTAACAGTAGAGGGCAATGAAAGATTAAGATCATTTTCAGTATCTTGTAGGGATTTATTTTAATTTTCTGGTAGTTATTTTTATTTTCGAACAAGTCTTCCCTTTACTCTCTTGTTTCCCTCTAACGATTCTTTACCAGAAAGAATTTTCAGTATCGCGTTTCATGTAAATGAGGCAGAAAACAGTATTTAATTTGAAGTCTCAGTCACTTCACTAGAAGAGCTTAGAATAATCTCGTAGAGCTTTAGGAGAGCGTGTTCTGACTTCTGGCAGCGTTGTTGCTCATTATACTCTCACAATGATTCTGCCGTAGTGTTACGTGCAGGCTAGTATTCGCCCGCGATCTTTAATAAGGGCCAACTCTGTTAGTTATTTCTGCGCAGCTTCGGCTTGTTTTAATTTAGTTAATATTAGATTAGTTTCTTATTTTTTATCTTCAGTTAAAGCCTAAGTGGTGGCTTACTGTAAGCCCGAGAAGGAGCCACCTGTGCATCATTTTCAAGTTGGAATATAGGGTAAATTTAATGCTTCTTTGGATTTGTCATTTAAATACGAGAATATAGCGACTATTCGCCACACAATTCTTAAGTATCTAAGCTTTCAAGAACTTCAAGTTTAACTATAATATTACAACCTAATGCTTCGGATAGGCATAATGATCAGTACTAAAGTAATTATCATGAAATTTTAGGGGTCCATTTATATGCAGACTTCCTGAAAAGTATCCATTCACACGTGACCTATACCAAGAATTTTATGTTTGGTTCTATACGGTGAACATCATCGAAAATAGAATGATCCTTCATGGAATATTGCAAAATATACAGGATGTTTATAAAGTCCCGGACCCATTTTGATGTTTAATAACTCATAAAATAATGAAGATATAAACAAACTTATGGCATTTATTGATGGAATAACTTACATGTTTTCCTTTTCGGGTTTGAATATCGTTACTTTTGCAAATATCGTCTGTGCGTGTGGTTAAATTCAGATAATTTCATTTTCCATTCTAAACATCTGTACTTTTCTAAATATGGTCTGCTTATTAATTTCATTTTTCTCTCTTTCGATTTTGGCAACAATTGCAATGTTATGTTAAACCCCCATGAATACCGTGACGCACAAAGGGATTCCCCAAAGGTTAATGTGTGGTGTGGACTAATCCACGACCAAGTCATTGGGTCTTTCTTTTTTACAGAAAGACATTCTCATCAGACGCGTACTTAGACATGTTGGAAAACTTCGTATTTCCACAACTAGAAGAGCTTCAGCCACATGTCTTTTTGCAACAAGATGATGCACCACTTCATTGGGGTACCATCGTTCGTAGTTCTTTGAATGACCATTTTACAGGAAGATGGATTGGGCGAGGAGGTCTAATTCCTTGGCCAACCAGATCACCTGATATACCGCCGCTGGACTTTTTCCTTTGAGGATTTGTAAAGGACAACGTTTACAGGAGGAGAGAGTCGAACATCGATGACCTAAAAGCCAGAATTACAACCGGAATAGCCTCTATGGATGCCGACATGCTTGCCGGTACCTGGCGCGAAATTGAATTTCGAGTTGATATTCTCCGTGCGACGAAAGGGGGCACACGTGGAAGTTCATTGACAAGGGTCATGAAACATTTTGAGTCTATCTAACCATTTATGCTATTAATTTTAATCTATCTTTATTATTTTATGAGTTATTAAACATCAAAATGGGTCCGGGACTTTATAAACATCCTGTATATTGATAAATATGCTTTAGTATTGAACAATATGATATATAACACATACCTATTCATATATTGTTAAAATATGCTATATTATATATACATACGATAATTAATATGCTATATTACATATACATATTCAATATATATATATATATATATATATATTTATATACATACATACATATATTGAATAATATGCTTTAATTTTCGATTGAAGCTAACATTCTGAAGATACACACGCCAATTGGCGTCCGAACGGTAAAATCTAAAATCGCTAAATACTGGTAATTCGACAGAGTACAAATCTTGTCGAAAAGGCTAGAATTTCCTCATGTGTAACGTAATTGCTATTTCCTCATGTGTAACATAAATGCGAGTCATTTGTGTAACGATTTTCTCATGTGTAACGTAAATGCGAGTCGGTGTCCTTTAGAATATCTCCCACAAAGTAATCCGCACCTTAAGCAAAGAGCCCTTGCGTGTTTCGCCGTAATCCAATCCAATCCAAAAAATACATATTGTGAAAATTGTTTTCAATCACTTCCGTAAATTAAATTTTCAGTGTAAAATGACATGGATAGTTATGGAGACGTAAACATATCAAAAGCAGAACTTTACGAAATGTTTGACTACACTACTCGCACCAGAAGTGCAGAGAAACTTCTTGACTTCCACATTCGGTCGTCAAGGTATAGTTTGACCATCTCAAACGCAACCCTGGCTCGCATTTTGCCAAAACACATAGACACGTCCAAAATCGGCGTTATTACTTGCTGCGACGTTAAAGGTCACGTGAAAGTCTTCTCATGTTCGGAAAGAAACATGCTGGAGGGGGAAAAAGTCGTCATCCTTTCACCCTATTTTGAGAATAATTCGGTCCGAATGGCGCATGCGTGTTTGCGCTCATGGTCTCGGATGAGGCGGCCGAACTATACCGGATGATAGCTTGAGTGTATAACACTGGATACCATTGAACTATCAATGACTGTGATTCCATGTTGTCATCCTTAATGAAGCCTGTGATTATACCAGTAACATATAAGAATCACAACGCGTTGACGGACTGTAAAACATAATGTCTGTAGGCTCTAACTTTAAATTCACCAGCGTGCTGTCTTCCTTAATTATTTATCTCAACTTTCAAAATACTACAGGCGTAAAATTCCTAGTTGTACCTGAGTACAGTCCTTATATCTCATTTGTTTAACCCTGGATGGCAACAGTGCGTCTGAATAGAGTCCAAGCAGCACTCTCCAGAAACTTTACCAGAAGTGACGTAACTTGATAAAATTTTCGAAATGCGCAATGTGGAATGCGAAAGACACTTTTCGTTATAATTTCGTAAGGGAAATCTTCTAGAACATTTATTATGCAGTTCAATGTCTTTACACTGTAAATAAGTCTTTATTTATTTCATTTAATATTATAAACTTCTGTTTCATAGGAGAAAGATGATTCGAAAATTATTCAAAGGAAGTATAATATTTCTGGATATCTCAACTATTCTTTTTGTTTTCTATAATGAATAGAATCCCATATCGAAAGCAGATATTTACCTATTTACACAATGCGTTTTTCTGGCATTTGAGCGAAAGGTTCTGCGTTGATGCTAACAAGACCCCAACCCCTATTGGTGTTCCTCATTACTGGAACAAAATGCGCTCTTTTCTATGATCGCTTTTTTATATAAGCGTGCAATACCGCGATCTCATCTTTCCAGTGACGGAAACATCAGCTACCGAAAAAATTGAGATTCCAACGAGAAAAAGCAAAATTCCGGAATGCAAAAACGAAAAAAATAAAAAAAAAGGAAAGATCACCTTTATGCGCCCATTTATTTCTCAACCCATTACAAGAGTCTCTGCAGCAGGAGAGATAAAAAAGTGTATAAATAAATTACCGAAATAAGCGATGTATTAAGGCATTTTCACAAACGAGCAGATTTGTTACACGACGGCAAATGTGTTTTGAAGCGCGACAACGTATGACAAAATTAAAAGAAAATAATGCTATTCACGGATTCGTACTTTTTTTCACAGGTATGGCTGATAATCTCGCTAAAAATAATACAGTAACTTTAACGGATTGCATCTGTGGAGCATAACGTTTCTGGTAGAGATACTGCTTCAAGCTATGACCATTAATATATATCTATATATATATATAAAGTCAGTTTGATTGACCGCTAATAATTCAGTCACTACTATAGCTATCGTCAGCAAACTTTCTACAGTCTTTCTAATTCATTATTAATTTAATTGATTATTAGTTTATATACACTTTACACTTATAATTGAACTTCAAATTATTTATCTAATGTAAGCGTTATATTCGTTTAATAAGCATTAATTTCATTCTTAGATGCAATTATCTGCGATAAGATTTAAGTTCTGTTTTGTTACATTGATGATTAGTTATTATACAGGGTGTTCATAAAGTCCTGGACACAGTTTGATGTTTAATAACTCATAAATTAATGAAGATATAAACAAACTTGAGGTATTTATTGATGGAATAACTTATAAATTTCCTTTTTCAGGTTTGAATATTTTTACGTTTGTAAATATCGTCTGCGCGTGTAGGTAATTTCAGATACTTTCATTTTCCAGTCTAAATATCTGTAATGTTCTCCGACGAAGCATCCTTTCATCTTTCTGGCATTGTTAATTATCATAATGTGCGCATATGGGGAACTGAAAACCCTCAAGAATATCATGAGGCACAAAGGGATTCCCCAAAGATTAATATGTGGTGTGGACTAATGCACAACCGAGTCATTGGGCCTTTCTTTTTTACAGAAAAGACGGTCTCATCAGTCGTATACTTAGACATGTTGGAAAACTTCGTATTTCCACAACTAGAGGAGCTTCAGCCACATGTCTTTTTGCAACAAGACGGCGCACCACCTCACTGGGGTACCAACGTTCGTAGTTCTTTGAATGATCATTTTACAGGAAGATGAATTGGGTGAGGAGGTCCAATTCCTTGGCCACTCAGATCACCTGATATGATGCCGCTGGACTTTTTCCTTTGGAGATTTGTAAAGGACAACGTGTACAGGAGGAGAGTGTCGAACATGGATGACCTAAAAGCGAAAATGACAACCGCAATAGCCTCTGTGGATGCCGACATGCTTGCCGGTACCTGGCGTGAAATTGAATATCGAGTTGATATTCTGCGTGCGACGAAGAGGACACACGTGGAAGTTCATTGACAAGGGTCATGAAACTTTTTGAGTCTATCTAAGCATTTACGTTATTAATTTTAATCTATCTTTATTATTTTATGAGTTATTAAACATCAAAATGGGTCCAGGACTTTATAAACACCCTGTATAATATACATGCAGTACAATGTCATTTTAAAATAAGAGAAACAACAATAAAAGTGTTTAATTTTCTCTTCTGTTTGCTTATTCACAAAATGGACGCTAACAAAAAATCCGTACTTTTGCAGTACCTTTTCGAAATTTATAATAATTTTTAACTTTGAAAGGCATCACATTATCATATAATACGTAAGACTGAATTATGATTAGGTAGAGGTTTTATATTCACAACTAGTATAATCTATATATGAAAAAAGAATGTCTGTGTATTCGTTTGTTTGCGATTAACTCAGTCACTACTTTAGGTATCGTCAACAAACTTCCTACAATTCTTTTTTGGGTCCTGGAAAAGATCGGCGTCCACATTCCCCCCAGAAAAAAGTAGCTAAAATAAGAGATATTATTTAAAAACTCAGACAAACGATAATTTTCTCCTTCCTTTTTCCAAGTGGCAACAGTCTCGCAAGCTGGAGATGAAAGTCTGCCTTATTTCGAAAGTTGTTGCCACTGTTCGCTTTCAAATCCTAGAATTTGTTAATAAAACATTTCCTCGTTTTCAAAGCCTCGAGTTTGTTAATAAAACAAAAGTTCATTGTCAAACATTAAATACATTATTCCCGATTCCAAAAATTCGCGGGAAGCCGTTTCGACTATTCCCATTTTTATACGACTTTAATCAGCCGAAATATTAATTAAAAACATTGAAAGCGTTAATTTTCGCACTCATTTTTCCAGTGGCAACAGTCTCGCGCGTTGGAGATAAAAATGCTTTATTTCGAAAAGTGTTGCTACGGCTCGCTTTCAAATCGTAGAGTTTGTCAATCAAAAATTTGTGAGTTTTACGAAATCTACTCATATAAAGAAGAATGTCTGTTTGTGTGTTTGTTTGTTTGTTCACGTTATTGATTTCTCATCAATTACGATAAATTGTTTGCCACATTTAATCGACTAAAATTGAAATATAGGTGAAATATCGGATGGAGCTTGAGCTTTTAGGACCATTTGATTAGAAAGACGAAACTCATTAAAACAGCGTGCTATTGCTGTTGATATAAAGAGAGAGAACTAGCTTACTTTTCTATCAAAATGTTTTACATGGGTTCTATATCGCATCAGGCTGAAAATGTATGACTATGAATCGCCTTGTTTGCATCGTTATTAGAGAAGGATTACAGCGGTATCGTTCTTTCTGTTGTTAGATGCATTACTCTCAATCTAACGTAACTGGCATCTCATACTTCCGCTGGTGTATGTATATATATATAACGGATATAACTGACAGCGAATTATAGCTAAGTATAAATGTTAAGGTCAGAGTCTTAAGAAGGTTTAAACAACCTTTTTATTAAATCAAAACTTGAACATAAATGCGTTACTCGTGCTTGCAATTCAGCCTGCCATTCTGGCAATATAACTGAAAGTAACATTAAATTCAAATTTAAGTTAGCACTCAAAGACTATACGATTCAGTTTAATGAGAAGTTGGTTCGCAAACCTAACGGGAATAGATATTCAAATATCGGTAATTTTAATGCAAGACCAAAGATTACAAATCTCATCTGAGCTAGCAATAACCTAGTAACGTGGCCTTGTAAGGCAACGCTTTGAACTAAAGTCCCAAAGTTTTCCTTTAAATATGATCTCCTTCTACCTAAATTTAAACTCTGGTAAGGAAACAGGAATGATAGTAAAGACTCAAAATATAAAATAACTGGTTAGAGAAAAATAATAGTAATACCCTACAGCAAGATAACTATTAGCGAAAATAAACAAAATTCAAACCTTCATACTGACCTTGACGAAAGGTATGACCATTTGTGGCTCCGTTTGTTAGGTTTATTTCATATATTCTATTGCATATCTTATGATTCGGAATCGAACACCTTTCAATTATAATGATTAACTCTTTTAGAAGCAGGGATATGGATAGATATACTTCTAAGAAGTCTCGGTGACTGCTTTTGTGAGCACATGCATGACATTTGGTCATCTTTCACCATCTTGGAGACAGTTTGGAAGTTTTCGGAAAACGCGTTTTCGAAGCCCTAGAATTAAATTTTCTCTTGAAGCACCCAAAATTACTTACCCTAATTCCTTTCTCACCACGGGTGTATACACTGACTTTTCTATGACAGCTGCATTCTGGGAGAACAATAACACGAGCCTGGTGTTTTCATATCCCAAGGAAGATAGTTTCATTACGGTCAGATCCGTGGAACTGGCGTTAATTCTGTAGACGGTGGTACTAATAGCTCGGTAGGGCGGGTATGCTAGGTGACGGGACTGCTCGCGCAGTACTGGTGGATTCATTTTTGACGAACAGTTAGATTTTCAGGCAAACAGGTGACGTTGCACTAGTAGCGCCGACAAGAGGGAGGGGTGACCCCTCGAAAGCGTTCAGCTCGAAAGTCCCAGGCTCGAAAGTTACTCGGTTCGAAAGTGAGGTAAGGGAGAAATTTTGAAATCCGTATGGAACAAGGTGTGGAACCCGAGGGCTCAGCAAGTGTATTTGTAAGCATTTTCTAAGTTATTTTTGGTTGGACTACCATCCCTTGCCCAATATCGGGTTCTTAGCTGGGTCTCCAGCCTATGTAGTTGCATTCAGTTGTGGGATCACGTATAAGGTTTGTTGTTGTAGTTACCCTAAATCTTTAGCGAACCTCTACATCGAACGCTGTGAACTGTTGTTAAGCCGTAGTTAAGCCGAGTTAAGCCGTAGGAGCTGGAACAAGAACCTTGTTTGTTTTATATCACTTGAGCTTCTGCTCGGAGATTATTGTTTTAGAGTTTGGTGGTTAATAAGCGATTCTGAATCCTACGATATTCCACGTATACTAAAGAGAATTTCGCTTTATGATTCATATTGTTTTCTCTTCAGACATTTACAGATGTTTTATTTATCCCAAAAGAGGCTTACGTCTTCTTGTTCATCTAATCCAAATATTTAAGGAGATACTTATCCGTGATACGCACCGATATTTTAAACAGTTAGCATGAATTTACAAACACTTAAAAATAAAGCAATCAGCTACTACAATATATGTTAATATCAAGACAACTGTTATGTCGATACACTAAACAAATACGATGAACAAATACGAATTTGGATACGATTATTTTATCTTAAAAGGTGAAGTAAATAAACAAGCCTTGTTCGTGTATTGATCCTAGGGAATGTAAGTGTAAATTCTCCGCGCGCCTTTCCTAGAAGCGATCGTCTCGAAGAGTGAAGCAGCAACCAATTCAAGCATTCTCAGGAATTCGGTAAACGACGAAGAGATATAAACAAAGCCTGAAATTGAATTAGGCTCTTACATAAGCTGAGGAATCTCGCGTACGTTCTAGTTTGTAGCTGCTTTGTTTCGAGGAGATTAGCATAGGCAATTCCGTTAAATCTCCAAAGACTTTCGATATAGTAGTCACTACGCACTGAATTATTTTTCCTGCATCTTCTTTCTGGGAACAAAAAATGCCAAACACAAATTTGTAGATCACGTTTAGATGCATCAAACAAAAACTGTCCTATGAAAATAAATTATACTCATCCCCAGAGCTTCAAAAAATAGAATTTACGTGCTACAAAAAAAAATCTCGACGTCTTATGATAGTTTAAGTCAATAATTGTAGGCTAAATTGGAATAATAATTAATAATTTGCTGATTGGTGGATTGGGTTCTAAATTCTCATGTAAATTAATATGATCATTCATTGCTTAAAGTCAATGCAATTTAGTACATAGTAAAACTAGTTAAAATTGCTTCTATGTTAGCGGAAAAACAATATTTAGTTAAATGAAAATTGCAATGATTATTTTGCAACCGGGGTGTAAGCTATAGCGTCGGCTTCATGCCAAAATTTCATGCGGATTTATCCAATGTGGTATCCAGCTCAGCAAAGAGGAAGGTTTTGGTTTACGTTAGAAAGTTTCAGATCTCAGAGTTTATGTTCCGAAATAACTGCGTCATCAGCATTACGCAGTCTCTGGCATAGATTTATTCAGAAATGACGCAGTCCAGAAATGAGGTTATTAATTATGTTTTTAGAATAAAGAGGAAATACCCAGATTAAAAATGAGAAATTAAGATGCTATTATATATATATATATATATATATGGATTTAGGGATACTTTCCTTTATTGTTGGCGTAACAGACTTAAAAACGTACAATACTAAATTGACGCACGATAGCGCTCTATATGACATAATCATAAGAGTATATGCACATATTCATAGCGTTCAAAACAAATTATGAAGGTAAAAGGCAGACAAGATGTTAGCTGCAAAAGGAGAAGATTATACTATTCGCATTAGATTATAAAATGTATAGTTAGTTGCGCCAAATCTGGTAACCTCTTGGCGTCATGAAAATCGTTAGGGTTTAAGGTTACAGTTTATAGTATTTAAGCGGGCTTTTAAGAGATTGTGTGAGCTCCACGATCGATTCACCACAATGTATTATGGTGGTAAAAACTGTAAATAGTGTAAATATTTTTATTTTGCATATTCCTGATAAAGCTTATGGACTTTGCTATTTTTTCCTGACAAAGCTTATGGACTTTGATTATTTTACAATTTTTTTACTTATTCAATGTTAATGAAAAATTTTTTCTTCGATCAAGTGACCATCGATAACCAATAAGGTTACTTCATCTGAAAGATCTGCCAAAATCATTTAAATAAGTGTTTTCAGTGCTTATAATTGCAAGATAACTGTGAAAATGTATAACTTCCAAGTTCCGATTAGCACGCAACGTAGTCTCGGGTTCTTTGACTGTCAGCTCACTCTGAGCTACGATGTCAACGATGTAGTTGCTATCAACTCATGATTAAGAACGATTTGATTTTGTATGTTAATTGCTAATTAAGTTTAAACGAACATCCTGCCTAATTTTGCTTAAATTTCTTTGCCTTAAAACTGCTGATTTATGCCATGTCGGGAATAAAATTACCGTAGTATGCCATGCATTAACAGAATGATTTCCTGCTTCCTGCAACTCTAAAGATTATTGCCTGAGTTCAAGTTCAAATGCCATTGATGTAACAATGCCAGTTTAATATTGCTAATCTGATTATGCTTATCCTTCTCGCCTCCGGGTGTTGATGCCAGAGGGCATCATTTCTTAATTACTACCGCTATTGGCCTATGGCAATCAGTTTGATTTACTAATCAAGACTCATAGAAGTCGATATTAGTCGTAGATTGAAGATCACAAGATCACAAGATCGTGTGAGCTAAATGGCTGGCGTCGAAAGAGTTGAACGTGTGAATTTTACTTATTGCAAGATAAGGGTGAAAGACATGTGATAGAATGGTGCATCAATTATAGTTTGATTGCGAATATAGTTTGATTGCGAACGTCCTAAGTGTAAAAATAGTATGAAATTAGTTGAAAGGAAAGATGCGACAGATTTGTGTGAATGGAGATGTGTGTCCATTATATGTGGTTAAGCACGTGGTTGAAATGAGCGCGCCATTTTGAATTTCATCTCCATTGTATTGTTACATTTTAGTGTAGATATAGACAAATACGAGTTTCTACTGTTTATTAGAAATAAAAATTTATTGTAAAAATATAAATTACGTAGTTAAAATTGTATAACCACTTTTAGTTTTTTACTATACTATTGCTCACGTTTCAGTAGTATTTCTCATTCAGTATATATTTTTTTAAAGTTTTAGCTTAAATATGAATTTATTCTTTCTGATCATTTATTGCTCATTTACTGCTTATTACAATTTCTTAAATTTCATGCTAAAGTAATTGCCAGATATTAAATTTCAACAAAAGCAGATGAAATGGAGTTGAAATGACTACCATATTATGAAATTACTCGAATGATCAGTGATCGAATCTCGTTTCTTACGAATAAGCCGTTAGAAAGAAATAAGAAAGATGTTTTTATCGTAAGACGTTTTTTTCGGGAGTTGGAGCTTCACGTTTTACTCTATTTTGCTGCTGTCTTAGAAAGGGCATATGATACTATGAAAAGTTTTAATATTATTGATTCCATAAAATACATATTTATTAACTTTGTAATACTTTATCTTTGTTTTGCTTGAACTTCTGTTTTAGATATTGGCTCTAGTGTAGAATTGGGTGCCCTTTCGATTGGCGAAAAATTTTGTTCAGTTTTGGTGATGAAACCCCATTTCTAGATACCATGAGAGTTTTAACATGGTTTTAGCTTCTTGATTTATTTAATTGAAAATAAATCGATGTGCACATGTACAAAGTCAAGGCAATGTGCAATTACTAGTTTGTGCAATTCTCTGATTTTTTTAAAGTGAAAATAGGTTGATGTGTACATGGACACGGAGTTTGTGAAATTCTTTGACTTCTTGTTTTGGTTTTGTGTAGCGGCCATCTTGAAATTGTGTCTTATTGGCGCCGATCTTGGCATCAAAACAGAATCGCCAAAAAACAAGGGGCACCCAATTGTAAACTTTTACCTAGATATTTTTACAATGTAGACATGTTTACAGGTTGTTTAGATATTTTTGCATGTTTAGAAGATTCATTCAAATTCGCAACCATCTAATATGGCGATATGATGAGTTAGCGATTTTCTAAAACGCGCGAAAATAACCGATTTGGCGACTTGGCAATTTTTCGAAAACGCGCCAAATTGGCCCGTAATATCCAGTTTTACCAAACGTGATATTAGTTATCTCGATATGCAGATATGTGGGAAAGTGATTACGAATTTCTTCGTGAGAGTACGGTGTTGCAGAACAAGTCGTGGAAGACGTAAGCGAGATATTATTTTTCGTTCTTAAATCGGAGCATTTGCTTGTTGTAAGTTTCGAAAACTATTTTCCATCTTCTAAAAGTAAAGTACGGGGTGTTTATAATTAAAGAACACTAGTTTAAAGTCGCCTACAAACGAAGCCGTTGATCAGAAAATTGCGAAATTTTGTGGGGAACTTGATGAAGGGATAAGAATGTCTTTCAGCAAAAAAAAATTAGTTTGAAATAGCGTCACCAGAGGGCATTTTACTTTGAAAACCTGTAGTAAAAGTGTAAACCTTTGTCGACGTCATGTAGCAGCTGCTGCAAAACCTAGAAACATTAGCGGAGACTTCGTTTTCAATGTGCTTGTAGCTCACCATGACGATAAATTAACGAGATCGCGTTTTTTAGTAAAATTGTTTTACCAAAACAGTAATCCCGCAGCAGATGCTCTACGTAATTCTCGGACTTAAAGAGGTGTCTAAGAGGTCCAATGAATGTTAGAAGCCTTCCGAAAATGATAAGGAAGTTTGAAGAAACAGGATCATTTTTGTTCTGCAGAGGAAGAAAACTTGTTTTTTGCAGAAGCAATACAGGAGGTTGCGCTTCAGGTCGTAGAGGATCCAGCTTCGAACTTTCAGGCTAGCACCAGTGTCCGGCGCAAGGAGTTTAGAATAGAAGGAGGGAAGATTTAACTTAAACCGTGAATCTTGGCGGCCATGATACTACTACCGCTGTGACTTGTGCAAGGAAGTCTGTCATTGCAACATTTTATTATTATTATTATTATTATTGAAACATGGGATCTTGTGTTGCATATGGAAGCACGAACGGATTTTCTAAAAAGATTCCTGGGATTATTTTTCAAGCGTAAGTATTGATTTGTTTTATGTAATTTGATAACTATATTGAAAAATATCACAATACCATGTTATTGTCTTTTCAGATGTGAAACAAAGGACTTAATAATAATCAAAATATTTTAAATACATTTTAATGTATCTGTTTATAGGTGGTATCTTCGTTCCTTAACATACAATGATATATACAAGGATTTAAACTATATTATAATTTGAACGTTTTAAGTAATTCGTTTTATAATTTTCATGAAAAGTAAGAAATCAATTGTTACTATTTTTATGAATTGTGAAGGTGTTAAATAAAGTAATGCTTTTCTTTATGCATTAATTTTCATTTATTTTTGTTTTGGGAACTGTTGTGAATTTAATTTGTGTATTTGATCAAGATAAACTGTTTTGTTGTTAAAAACTGTTTGCATAAACTTACAAATTTCTGGGTAGTATGGTGATAAAAGTAAATAAAATACTTACATAACTGAGCATGTGGAAACACATATCCAAATCCAAAAATTTATGTAGGCATATTTCTGTAATTCAGTTTAATTCAAGGCAATTTCTTTTAAGATTTATAAATATGATTCATACACAAACTGAAATAATTAAATTCACGTAAATCTGTTTTATTTTATTAATATTTATTTTCTTGTTGTTATAAGGTTGTTGGTTCTGAAAAAGGATCTATTTAATATAGACAATAATTTATTTTTTTAATAAAATAAGTTTCTTTCCTATCTCTTAAACACTTGTGTATGAAATGATTCTTTAATAAATTATGATAATATTGTGAATAAATCAGAAATATCACTTCTTAAACGAAAGATTGGAAAGTACACCCAAAAGGTTGTTAATAAAACGTAAGCAAATTCCTCAAATATGCAGAAACATCATTTTTAAAGGTCTTTGACGTTATACACGTGTATTTAGATTTCGAAGTATTTCTTAATAATTTTCCGTACGTAGTAAATTATGAATATCATCTTTATTACTTTAAAACAAAAACCTGAACAACAGCGAGCCATTTCATTATAAATTTAACATATTTTTACTGGAACGTACGTGCACGGAACAGCTTAGAAACACGTACATTTCACTGCCATGATGCAATGTTTTGATATAACAAACATGAATAAAACTCAAATTAGCTTTATACAAGCTGCTCAGAGAGCATCTGATGCTTTGGAGTTGAGTCGAGATTATTTAATTTTACTTCCTTCCCATTGTCCCTTGAACTTTTTGAATTTAAACATAAATCTTGATCTTATTCAAAGAGTTGTTAAAAGCGAAATGAGTGATTTACGATTAAGGTCTATTGCAATGGAAACTATTGGCGTTCACTATCCTCAAAATGAGTGGTTGCATATCTACACTGATGGCTCTATGTTAGAGAGAACGCGCGGTGCTGGAGCAGGTATCTTTAGCGAGCTTTTCAGTTTCTACTTACCAATGGGACCTCTTACAGTCCTTTGATGGCCTTTGATGGTGAAATCGAAGGTATTGCAGGAGCTATTCAACAACTGTCGATTCGTAGCCACTCTTTTGTAAAGGCAGTCATATTGTCAGATTCCAAAAGTGCACTTCAGGCTCTTCTGAATAATCAAAATAGTTCCCAAAGAATCTTAGACTGTAGGCCTTTGCTTTAAGGCAATGGCATAGAAAATTTCTTTCCAATGGATTCCAGCCCATTGTGGAATTATGGGTAATGAAAAAGCTGATACTTTGACTAAGAAAGTGTAAGGATCTTAAGTTTGATTAACGTTTATTTTATTTTAAAACTTTACTATCATCTCTTATTTTCCCCTTCCGGCCAGAATTAACGCGTGAATATGTTTATGCAAATTGTACTTGCTAAGGCTTAAGTATTGAAGTTGTGGCTTTTTGCCAAGAGCGTAGTAGAAGGAGAGAGAGTGGGCCATCTTGCCACGAGTCTTCACGAGAGCTTGCCGTCAGTTACTGTCTGCCTTTAAGGCCAGAGGTTTTAGTCCTCTCGAAAGCTAAAGACGTATTGTAGTTTTCCGCAGTTGGCGTACTACAAGCGTAGTAATTTAAAAGGCCGTTCTTAATGTTAGTCATTTGTATAACATATTAAAAGTTAGCTCTTATTTAAATTTTAGTTAGTTAGTAGTCTTATATTTTTACGTTCAGTTGTGGTTGGTTTTTGTATCCCGGAGTGCGGGAGCGCTTTGAAATCGTGGAAAATAAAGGGCAATTTTAAGCCTTCTCATCTTGTCGTCTTTACTACACTCCATAGGACATAGTAAGACATAGTTTGCAGTCAACTCACTGTCCAGTCGGGACACGTGATGTTCGCCAAACAGATAAAAAGAAATACGAGTTCTGATAAAAGGAACTTTCATAATGCAACGCATTAATCGACTGCTTTCATTTCATACGACTAAATTGTTTGTTAACCTGACTCTTAAGAAAATTCTTAAGCAGGATATGATTCAACGTGCTATGGATAAGTGTTGGATGATTCTGGGGGAAGAAACAACTTTTCATTCCCAATTTTCCAAGAAAGACAGCGGTAGCTGTGTTTTGACGTCTGACCGGACATGAATCTTTGTGAGACCAACTCTACAGAATTGGAGTGGTGGATTTCCCAAACTGTATTTTGTGTGACTCTAATCAACCTATGATTTTCGAACATTTAAATAATTGTATTCCACTTTCTCGGCATGAGGACATTGTTAAAAAGTACTGGAGAGGCCGTGAACTGATGGCTTAAGCGCTAATGTTTGACATTTGTAAAATAAATAAAATATTACAAACATAGACGACGCTTGTTAGGTAGGGTTTCATTCCCCGATAGTGGAGGAAAATGCCAACCCTCCCTCGAGCTATTCTAACTTTCTTAGTCCGACGTATTGCAGAGGCGCTGGATAGATCATGTTCAACTGATCATAAGATCTTGCGGAATATCGTAGGATATTATCTTAATAAACTTTCACTAGTGCAGTGCTTGCTTCCATGGGATTGTGACGCTCGACTCCAGTCCCTCTGGTGACGCTATTTGTAACAGCATTTTTTCACTGAAAGACGTTCTCATCCCTTCATTAAATTCGCCACAAAATGTCATAATTTTCTGATCCCTAGTTTTGATCGTAGGCAGCTTTGAAATAGGGTTCTTTAATTAATAAACACCCTCTATTTTACTGGGCATATTGAATTCAGCGCTTTTATTGGAACATCCTCTAATATGTAACTTGGGTTTGTTAACCACACCACTCTCTCTACCCCAAAATTTCAAAATGATCTCAAGTAAGTTACACCTTATCACAAGGGTTCTAAGCATTAAATAACTCATTTGCTATTCCAGTCCATTAAAAGTTATGATTACTTACTTTCAAAGTATTATCACTATATGTCATCGCTTATGAATCAATGTTTCCCGTGTTCCTATTGCTAAATGCAACTTGCACTTACTGAAACTTCAAGCTTAGAATGAATTTTAAGAAACATCATTTAAATATTCAGAATAAATTTAAATATGAACTGTGTATTAATATTTGCTTTAAGTTAAAAAAAAACAAAGGCAAGCTTCGTCGTGAAAGAAATCCAGTTGTAAGCTGAGAATTCTTTTCAGCTCTGAGTGACATCGAATGAATAAAATAACAAATCCATTCAAGTTCTTTACAAAGAAATAAACATGTACGAGTGACTCATTGTCACCTAACATATCGGATAGGAACATTTTCTAATGAAGTTAATAAAAAAGTAGATTCTGGTTTCCCGAATAACTGAATCGTAATCAGATTTGTCACGAATATTTTCAGCGCTGAAATTAAATGGTTATATGAAAGGGCGATGAAGAAAATAATTCTCTTTACTACAGGTATTGCAAATTAAGTAACTTTCCTTTCTCTCAGCCTCAGGAATATCTCCTCTTCCAACCCCTTCGAGAGTTTGAAGCCTTATTGTTCGAATGTTGGACTGTCAAAGGGGAAATGACAATCGGCTTTATTAAAATGTCACCTTCACCTGATACCCCGGCTGTTATTGCCCTTGTTGCACGCAGGAGTTCGTCTGCCTGTCCTGCTGCTGCCACTCACGCGAACTAAATAAAGCACTTAGAGAGAAAAAAGTGTAGGCTTTTATTTCCCTTGAGTTGTTCTATACTGTTTAAAAAATCTCCCTGGGTGCTCTAAATGGCAACCATTTGTCTGAAAAGGAAGCTAAGCGAAGAGTTTGAGTCAACTTTTCTTCACAGTTTAGCCGTAAAAGATACAATGGAAAATTTACGTTCACTTACTGCGTTAGAAGATGCACTGAGTAAATTTTTTGTCAACAACCTAAAGAGTTAAATTATATCCGATATATAAGAAAGTAAATTAGAAAGTAAAATAATGAATTTTTAGACCTAAAATTAATTTTTAACTTCTGAAGCTCATTTAGCTAAAATGTTATTTTTTATGCTAATTCTTTCCTGTAACTTCTATTGTTACCGCTAGCCTTTATCAGAATGCAAATTATCTGAAGTTTAAATAGCGAGTAAGTGTGCAATTTAGAGAGAAAGCTTTGGCAATGCATTAAAAAAGCAGTTTATTTCGCCATTTATTCCACGTGTCTGGGGATATAGTTCGTAAAAAAGTTCCAAAATTTGCTAGCAAGTAGGTTTGTAAGGTTTTAGTTAAACTAACAAAGTTTTATTTTAATTTAAACTTTACTATCTGTTCTCATTTTTAACTTCCCGTTAGAAGAAGCGCGTTTTCAGCTTTATGCTAATTTGAAGTGGAGCCAAGTTATATTTAAGCGAGAGGTAGGAACCTCTCAGTGTGAGAGAGCTTTTAGCCTCAGACCACGGTCACTCTATTCGACGTTCTCCTGACTAGCTAGCATTTAAATTCTAAGCCGTAGCGCTTTTACGTGATTTCTTATTGAAGTACTTCCAAGTGCGTCAGTATTAGTTAAATCTTGCTACGCACCATTTAGTTTAGAGACCAACCTCGCGTTATAGCTCTGTGAGCAACGACTAATTTAATTTCTATTTAGTTTTAGTTTAAATTTGATTGCTCATTTTAGATCCGAGTGCGGTCTCTACTTTCTGTATCCCTCCCGAGTCGGGAAGTGGTTGTACATAATTGTGATTTAATAAAAGAGGATTTTAAATTCCTTTCAAGTGCAGTTCTTCTACCACTTAATCACAGTATTCTACCACAGAACATAGCTGCATTCAGCTCCCTGTTCCAGATCAGGATTTAAGGAGTTCACGAGGATATTCGCCAAGAACTTGTAACGAACACACAGTCCTGACAGGTTTAAAGGTCACAACAAGATGGAGCCAAATTCGGGAATGAAGTAGGGGGAAATTTAAGCGGGTTTACCATTTTTCCACATCTGTTATTTCCGTGGATATAAATCAAATCGAGAGACGGAAAATAACCTTGAAGTTCATAGTTTAATCAAACGAAAAAATATTCATAACTAATTATTGCTAATATCTTTCAAGAAAGATGCAGATTAAACACAAAAATTAATTGTTTAAAAATTCTTAAAATACTTAAACATCTTAACTATTTGTTCTACATGCTAAACCAATGGATTATAATTTTCTCAATTAGATTAACTAGCTTCACGAAAAAAAAACTTTTTTGATCACTTCAAGGAAATTCAATCTAACGAATTCTTTTGTTTTTGTTATAATTACGATCAACTGCACCTAAAAATTTGTGAAAAAAATTCAGGAAATTTAAGAAAGTAATTATCTGATAGATTAAAAAGTAATTAGTCTTCATTAAACAAAAAGGACTTCATCTTATAAAGTAATAATTTTACACTTTAAACACTGAAGAAAACATTTCTGTTGATATTTTGTCAAAAATTCACATCTGTTGTAATGCATGTTTATAGTCTTTTAAAAAATAAAACTTTTGCCAAACACTTCAACGCTGTTATTGCCATGTATTTAATATTCAATGCGTATAAAATTTTTTAGCAGCACAGATGCTATTTTCTTTAAGGAAAAATTACTTTTATTTATGGAAAGTTAGGATATGGAAAAGAAGACAGAGAGAAATAATTAAACGCTTTATTTTCTAATAACAGTTTCTAGTCTGAATATAATTATGACATATATTTAATTTAAAAATACCTTCTGAAAATCAAGCCTGTGATACATTATCCAACTTAGCAATTAAACTTAAAATACTAATTTAGTAATTAAAATTTGTTCCGTATCGTTTAGGTTAAAAGAAGATATTTTTACTATACTTAATGCTATTTTAATTAAATTAACATTTAACTTCACGGTGTAGTAAAATAAATACTCAAGATGTGGGAAATTAAGTAATACCTTAAATATGATAAAACAGACAATTTAATTGATTTCTTTAGTAAAATACCAGAAAATTAGTAATACAATGAATATTTCAAGTTCGCCATAAAATGTTTCGTTTGTAGAAAATCTGCAAAAGTACAAGATCATTTTTCAGCAAAGCTGACTTAAATGAAAAAGAGTACGGTAAATACACTGTAGAATGCCAAATATCCGAACTGATATTTGGAAGTCCAAATAAATATTTAAAATACAAGGTATTTTTAAAGTCCAGGACTCATTTTGATGTTTAATAACTCATAAAATAATGAAGATATAAACAACTTATGGCATTTATAGATGGAATAACTTATATATTTTTTTTCAGGTTTGAATATCTTTACTTTTGTAAATATTGTCTGCGCGTTAGCGTAAGCGCATAATGTTCTCCGACGAAGCCTCCTTTCATCTTTCTGGCATTGTTAATCGCCAAAATGTGCGCATATGAGGATTTGAAAACCTCCATGAACGCCGTAAGGCACAAAGGGATTCCCCAAAGGTTAATGTGCGGTGTGGACTAATGCACGACCGAGTCATTGGGCCTTTCTTTTTTACAGAAAAGACGGTCTCATCAGACGCGTACTTAGACATGTTGGAAAACTTCGTATTTCCACAACTAGAAGAGCTTCAGCCACATGTATATTTTTGCAACAAGATGGTGCACCATCTCATTGGGGTACCATCGTTCGTAGTTCTTTAAATGACCATTTTACAGGGAGATGGATTGGGCGAGGAGATCCAATTACTTGGCCACCCAAATTACCTGATATAACGCCGCTGGACTTTTTCCTTTGTGGATTTGTAAAGGACAACGTTTACAGGAGGAGAGTGTCGAACATGGATGACCTAAAAGCCAGAATGACAACCGGAATAGCCTCTGTGGATGCCGACATGCTTGCCGGTACCTGGCGTGAAATTGAATATCGACTCGATATTCTCCGTGCGACGAAGGGGGCACACGTGGAAGTTCATTGACAAGGGTCATGAAACATTTTGAGTCTATCTAGCCATTTATGTTATTAATTTTAATCTAGCTTTATTATTTTATGAGTTATTAAACACCAAAATGGGTCCGGGTCTTTATAAACACCCTGTATATCGAATAATTAGATAACTTTGTGTCTGCAGGGTAAAATTTAATATTTGCTGAATTGAAAGGCACATAATGTTTTTTCGTTTGCACCATTTTATTTGAATAATAATTATACACTTAATAATAATGAATAGGGTGATAAAATTATTAATTTTTCCTTATTTTCATTAAATATAATACTACAAATTAAATAAATTTTGGTTAACAGTCATTTAGGTGTACGAGATTGGCAGCTTTTGGCGACATTTATAATGGAGATAATCAGAGAAAGATTATAGCTTTCTTGAGCAAAGAAAGAGAAAATTTACAACTGCCAAATGTCGCTAACAGTCGCCAAAGCCAATCTCATATTCCTAACCGAAGATTAATCTCAATTTGTTTATACAAATTTTAAAACCCCAAACTCTGGTTTTAATTTTTTCTGCTCAGATTCCGCCAAAGTTGCGCCAGATTTTCTTAGAGAACTGAAACCTGTTTATTTTATAAACAGTCAGTATTTGACCTGCTTCGTAAAAAACTTTCGTCGATTTTTACTATTGTGCTTGTAAACGCAAGTTAATTGGTAACTCTTTTGTGCGTCATATTCACCTAATCGTATCACGTCTATTAATACACGTGATACGATTCGATGATAGGATCCCATGACTTTAAAGATAATCCACTGCTTTTTGTTTTGCAGATGGTCGGTCATAAATTTTGATAATTATTTTTTCAAAATATAAGAAAAAATATAGCAATAGCATCTAATTAATTTTATATCTGTCTTCATAAAAGCAAAAAGGAGGCTGATCGCAAATCAATGGTGGTTACATCAAACGGAAACGCAATTGGTATTAGTGAGTAGTTAATTCATAACTGAGGCTGAATCGCGCTGCTTGGCGATGGTTTCATGGTCTACGGATTAATACGTAAGTACCAAAATTAATTTTTATTTGTATAAGGTTTGTTTTGTCCGTGAAACGTTTGCATGGAACGTTCTCTAACGCTCTTTTGCCAGTTGTTTTCATGATGTAAGAGGAAGGATGAAAGTTATCACCACAATCTGTATTGTGTTTTTAGGGAGAAAGCTACACCTATCGGCTTGAGTTCAGATTTCAAATAATTCATGTAATTTCTGAATGTAGTATCTTTCATTGGGGAGAGGGCTTAAATTTCGTCAACTTGAAAGTCATTTTGGGAGTTTATTTATAAAGAAAAATGCTACAAGGCCTCTGAGTACTCTTCTCTGAGCGATTATATGCTAAAACTGGAATCGAGCTGGGGTCGAAGAGCGTAAAATCTACGGTCAACCATACTCATTGCAAACACATTCAGCATTACTCATGGGTATATCAATATATGGGATCAGCGAAAGCAGCAGTATATAAAATGCAAAACGTGTTTAATCCAAGGTCTTGTAACCCACCAGCGGCCGAGCGGTAAAGACGCTGAACACTGGTAGTTCGTTCTGAGGTTCAAATCCCGCGAACGGGCTGGCTGCATGGGCGTTTTCGTGGTTTTCCCCCATGTGTAACGTGTATACGAGACAGTTTCCATTAGAAAGTCCTCCACGAAGGCATCCCTCCCTTTAGGCAGGTAGCCCTCTTGTGCTTTGTAATAATTGAATAGCCTAACCTAACCTAACCTAACCAAGGTCTTGTCTTTCATTGAATTTGATATGCCCTTCGCAATGCAATTGCATATTCATTAATAAATTTTAACTATTTCGTAATTATCTTTCTTGTCAGTACATAGAAAACAAGTTTCCGTTTTTCTTGTTAAATACAACTTTAGTATCGATAAAAAAATAGACTTCGTGTCACGTTATTTATTCATTGAATCTCCAGGTTCTTTTTATATAATTAGATTTATCGGTGTATTTATAACATTTGTTAGCTACTATTTTTTGCTATAACAATATAATCAAAAATCCTAATCTTGTTTTGAATGACAAAAACATATATATCGACAGTATTTTAATTTTGTTACTGGGAAATCTAAATTCTGAGCTTAGCAAAACTTAAGAGTTTATTTGTAGCTACTGACATCCATGTGCAAATTTTAAACTATTTTTTTTTGAAAAACCTACCTTAATTTCTTGCGTACGTTTGCACCTGGCGTATTTCCCCTTCTATCATTTTAGCGTTAGATTCTAAGAAATTTTAAAATTAACATAATTATAATTATCCCAAGGGAGCGTTAGCTCAGAAGGGCTATTAATTTCGTTTTGGCATTTTGTGTCGATTCACTATAAACGGCGAATCACTTTTTGTTGCTACCAAATATTAGAGCCCTGTATTATATTGAAAGAAATTAAATAATGAAGAATCTGCATAAATGTATGTATGTTTCTCGCAGTGTGATAAAACAACGGTACCTATAGCTATCAAATTTTGAATAACGTACGTCTCCACCTTAATATGGGCATCTGGAAGCCCAAATTTGGAATTTGTTCCACTATCTATTTCATATTTTGTAAAGAATTTATGAGTTTTTTCAATTTTAAAGCGAGCAATACCAACACTGTACCAAAAAGAAAAAAAAAAGAAAAGCTTTTTGTTACCAACATAAGAGAAAGATAAATCCGAAACTGCCTATCGGAAATTCTAAAGATATGCTCCTTTAAATATTTTGCGATATTGGTGTTGGACTGAGTTTTATGGTTTAAGTGCTAAGAGCATGATATTTAATAAATAAAAGTAACACACAATAGGTTAAAAAACAAACGCCCCTTTGGGCGTAATGTAAAATCTGAAAGCTTTCAGATTTTTTTTTCTCTAGACTGTAGACTAAGTTTCCTCTAAGAGCTAGTTTATTGGTAAATGGTGTTCCCTAAATCCTTCGAATTTATTATTTGAGTCGTATTATGTGAGGATTCTTTGTTACTTTACCTGGACGTGGTAAGTGCTTTCCCGCTCAAGATACTTTCCAAACATATGATTTTACCTTACTTCTATTATTTACGTACCTGTGAGGTTGGGACTTGTAAATGAGCCGATTTCGTTTGCTTTGCTTTATCTAATTGTGGCAAAGCACTCGAGAACTATTTGCCTGAGATGTAATTGTGCCGGACAAGCGCGACGTGTCCGGCTCAATTACAGTCAAATATCAGCTCAGTATCCGTCAGATGTTCTAATTTTAATGCTGATTCTTACTGGAATGCAAGCTTCTTTTAATGAAATAATATTGCGAAATTACCAGTAGTTTATATATATGACTCGTTTTCATTTATTACGTTCTTACTATAACAGCGTTCTTCCGAAGTTAAATTACTGTACAATATTTTCCTCTCAATTTTCAGACGGTAAAATGTGTTAAAAGGGAAGAATACTCGAACATAGATGTATTAAAAACACACAGATAAATGAACAATGGGGGAAAAGCGATGCAATAGCGCAGCAAATCATAACAGAAAACATTCATGATGCCAGATTAAGAACAAATAAAAATAAAAATAGCTTATAACTGCCTTTAATATGAGGAACAGACTGATTCAAATACTTGGAAATTCCAAGAAAGAAACAATTGTCTCAAATAATCGATTAAAAGAATATAATGAGTTCTTATATAAAATGAAATAAAATTTTCGAAGCATCTTAATATCGTTTATATACAACATAATACTCAAGGGACATTAGAATGAAATACTCAAAACTGAATTATTTCGATTTACTGTGAAAAGAACATGCTCGCTCTCATACATAGAGTCACTTTTCCTTTCAAATAATAGATTAAATCTTTTATACTCTGTCAACAATGGAAAAAAAAAGGTATCTAGTCAAAAAAAAAAAAAACGGATAGGATTTAAAGTTCGGAAATTGAAGCGGGCGAATCATAAGGAAAAAATGAATAAAACTCATAAAAAGCTTAAAATCGCTTGGCTTAGAGAAATGGCAAGTATTACATTCAAAAATACTTTTTTTTTTTAAGACGACAATTTCTCATAAGGATTTTTGTCGGTCCATTTTTTTTAAAAGAACTCGGAAATTTACTTTTCTTTGGCATCCTTGAAGTAATTTTCGCGAGATTAATCTTTTGTTATCATTCTGAATAATAAGTAAGATAAAAGAGAGATCCGCTTTATGCAGCGACAAAATTTGCATAATTGCGCGAATTTAAGCAAAGAAATTCATTTCTATAGCGAGAGAAAACGGAATAGCTGTTCTGTCCTCACCCCCTCCTTCCGTACTTTTGAGCTTTAATTACAGTTTGGAGATTGAACACACTTTTTGCTTTCTTTTTTTTGCTATTTTTGGACATGAAATAAAAATTATGATAAAACTAGACAAATCATTAAGAAAACCAAATACAGTTCCAGATGTAATAAGCATTTGTAATCAAATCGTCTCGGTTTTATAAAATAAGTTCTCATCAAATATTTCGTTGATATGAGATGGTAAGAGCAGCGTTCAATTGAAGGCTTGGAAACTGCAATTGGATTTTCTTTTTATGAGATAATATTTATACTTTATAGGATTTAAAGAAAATTAAGAAGTATTTCGTCTAGTAAGAAGCATAATTAACCAGTCTAAAAGCGCATAACTTCTCACATTAATAGTCTAAATATTCTTACATTAATAGTTTAAGCATTCTTACATTAATGGTCTTAGTATTCTGACATTAATAGTCTTCTTACATTAATAGTACTTACAAAAACAAAATATAGCATACCTTAACTTTAAAAATCGACCATAAGAAAAAAGAAAATAGATAAAGAAAAAGAAAGAAAATCAGAAAGGATTCAGATTTTAACGTCGCACCAAAGGATGTATAAACGTTTTTTGTGCTCTCTTGTTAACCATCGGAAGTTACCAGTCTGCTCTTGGACTCACTCTGTAAGGTTTTAGTTAAACTAACAAAGTTTTATTTTAATTTGCCTTTTTCTATCTGTTCTCATTTCAACTTCCCGTTAGTATAAGCGCGCGTTTCAGCTTTACGCTAATTTGAAGTGGAGCCAAGTTCTATTTAAACCTCTCAGTGTGAGAGAGCTTTTAGTCTCAGACCACTGTTACTCTGTTCAACGTTCGACTGACCAGCTAGTATTCAAATTCTAAGCCGTAGCTCTGTTACGCTATTACTTATTGAAGTAATTCTAAGTGCGTTAGTATTAATTAAATCTTGCTACGCACCATTTAGTATAGAGGCCAACCTCGCGTTATAGCTCTGTGAACAACGACTACTTAATTTTTAATTAGCTTTAGTTTAAATTAACTTGATTGTTCAGTTTAGACCCAAGTGCAGTCATTACTTTCTGTATCCCTCCCGATTTGGGAAGTGGTTGTTAATAATTGTGGTTTAATAAAAGAGGATTTTAAATCCCTCTGAAGTGCAGTTTTTCTACCACTTAATCACAGTATTCTATCACAGAACATAGCTGCATTCAGGTCCCTGTTCAAGATCAGGACTTAAGGATCTCCACGAAGATGTTCGCCAAGAATATCCACCGAACACTCAGTCCTAACAACTCCTGCTAACACATTTTTTTGTCTTTATAGTTTTATTACAAACCAGCGCTTACTTCGCACTTGCGCCACATAAAACTGAAGTGAAAACACAAAATATTTAAAAACACAAAGCTTTAGAATTCTTAATAGATTGTTAGTGGATGCTATACAAATTTTTTATGTTCGTTATATTTGTTTAGAATGATTAGGTTATTCTAAAGCAGAAGACATGAAAAATGAGCAATGCCCTGGCCGGAACTCGAACTTGGACATCTCAAATACGACCCGAATACGCTGCCGTTACACCACAAAGGTATGAAGAAAAGAGGGAGAAAATACCTTATATACTCCCCCTTTTAAAGGACGGCTGGGGATCAGAGGACCCAGTCCCCAAATCCTGGTTGGTGAAGAAACATCATCCACCACCTTTTAGTTTGGGCGCCATTTAGATTATTTTGAAGCGTGGGAGGTGATAAATGAGCAATGTCCTCATTGGGACTCGAAAATACCTTATAATTTCTTTATATAAATAAATTTATAGTTAAGGGGCAACCGCTTGTAGGAGTTATCATGAAAAAGAAAAATCTGTATAAAGGTTTTAATGAGAATCTGTCTAAGGGCGAAAGATCCGGAGAGAGAGCCGGCCAGGGAAGTAATTCAATCTGGCGATTGACGAAGAAACCTTGGACAATGCGTACCACGTGTGGTCGCCCATTATCCTGTTGAAATATGGCTGTGGGCAAGCCCTGAAGGTAAGGAAGGACAACTAGCTCCAACATCTAGGAGATGTAGCCCTGGCTGTTTAAAGTACCGGCAATGCGTAGAAGAGGAGTGCGAGAGTGATATCCAATACCGCCCCATACCATAATACCCGGCGCAGGACCAGTGTGCCAGTGCATAACGCAGCTGTTCCGCATCCTCTCTCCACGGTGTCTCGAGACTCGAATCCGACCATCGTGGTGTTGCAGACAGAAGCGTGACTCGTCAGTAAAGACAATTTCATTCCTTTCTGCCGTCCACATCCTTCTTTCATCGCACCATTCGCGGCGGAGACGTCTGTGGTTCTGCGTCAAGGGTAGATGAAGCAATGGACATCTTGCGGGCAGACCACTCTGCTGTAAACGGCGTCGAATGGTACGCGCAGACATTGAATGATGCGTTTAAGACTGAATGGCCTGTGCTATGGTTCGTGATGTGACTGAGCAATCCTTCCACGTGAAGTGGTGCACTGAGGTGGATGCGATCGAACACGTCGGTCCGTCGTACCCTCCTGCATCCAACGGTCACGTGTCCACATTACAGTTGTTTAGTTTCGTCCAATACGACTACCGATTTCCCTGAAAGATAATCCACTCTCTCGGTAGGCCACTATCCTTCCTCTGTCGAACTCGGATGCTTGATTAAACGATGATCGCTGTTTACTACGAGGCATAATGGATTATTTTTTTGAAATAACTGCAAGGAAAACACAATTGCTGAACTGGAAATCGTCGAAAACTCCAAGCCAACTTTGTAGCGGCGGCACAGGCGCGTGTGATTTGCGTCTGCGCTGAAATTCTAATCATTTGCATAACTCACCTCCGCTAATGCATGTTGTAAATTTCATATTATTTGCACGCTTCCTTCAGGGTGTTGCATTTACGGTGGCCATAGTGTATTTCTAAACGCGTGAAATTAAAAATTTATATCTGTGTCTTCATGTGTTGTGATAGGGATGTGAATAAAAGATTGATGCATCACGAATGCTATCTTCCTTGCGTCTGTGATATCCACGACGTCACAATGGATACAGGTATTTTAAATTAAAAACTTGCTTTAATTTCATGATAAAATGTATAAATTATAAATCTTAAGAATAATCTATTAAAAGTCTTAAGTTAATATTAGTTTATTTTACGTTAGACGTAGAAATTTTCCAGATTGTTTTCTTTGTGATTCTGAACATTCCATGAATAAAGAGCATTTAAGCACATGTTCTGCACTTTTTTATTTTAACATTCGAAATGCCAGAAATATAACAGATAATGCATTAAATGTATCAAAAGTGAGGAATTAATGTAAATATAAATAAATCTCATTAAAATTATGCCCATTTGTGGCCAGAATTAATAAAAAAACACTCATATTGAAATTTTTGAACTGCACATAGAAGTGAACGAATTTAACATTTGTATATTACGATTAGTATTTTTAAACTAAGAAGAAAATTCACATTTAGAGGAATTGTAAAAATTTAGAAGAACTTTAGTGACGTTCACAGTTGTATGTTAACATTAACATATTTAAGCAAAAGGAATTAGCAGCTGACAAAGAAATTAATGATTTAGCAAAAAAAGTAGGAAAACTGGCATCAGCAGTTTTAGCTATTTCAAATATTATTCGACTATGATTTGGATTCGTATTTGGATTTTCGAATTTGGACTCAGTATGTTGTGTTGTGACTTATCTCATTTGTCTGACAGTAACATCAGAACAAGCCCAGGAAATTCCCCGTGTCAAGGAATGGAAGACTGCGCCTATCGTTAGCAAAAGCCTTGAGCACTATACAGGTGACAGTATAACTTTCTGCTCCCAATTTTGATGAAAAACACGAAAGAGGAGACGGGTCCGAAGATCTCCCACCCCTTTTTCCCTACCGAAACCTCTCCAGAGGACTTTCAGTTCGACGCATATTTAAAGCGTGCCCATGACGCAGATACAATATATATTTACAAACATCCATGTCTTGTACGAGGTTCGAACTTGGACCCTCCAGTACGGCAACTAGCTTCGCTACCACTATGGCTGATTAGGCGGCAGACTCAGTATTTTGGACCGAATTCAATTCATATTTTTTTATCCCAACAGAGAGTGTTGTCAAAGTGCACACAAAGCAAGTTTTAATCAAATATAATAACTTCCCTAAATAATAAAGATTTCTATCTGAATTTTGCTTCGAAACTCTGGAAACTACGTCGCCATTTAAGAGAATTCATCATCTGCGAAACGAGCTCATCAATGGTCAAATCATTTAACCCGTTGGAGGAAAAAAATATAATAACAAAACGATAAAAGCAATTCTTTTACTAAACTCCATGTTCAGCATTTATACAGAATCATTAAACAAAGAAAAAACTTCTTATTTAGCTTTTACTCTTCTTTTACAAGGTTATTGAGACTGCGAAAAAAATTAATGAATTTCTCCTTCAGTGGCAACATGAGATATAAAAGCATAGTTTCTTCTCAACATTATCTTTAATACTTTGTACTTTTAATCACTGTTTCACAGCAGGAAATCTTGTTCCACTCAGCTACAACTTAATTACAAAGCTTTTTACAAACCTGTTTAGAATTCCGATCGCTCAAATGCTTCTCTGACTGCGGTTGTGTCTAAATGTGAGCGTGTAAAGAGGATATAAAAACGAGGGAGTCGAAGTTTTTTCCCCAAGCTTTTAATAATTAGCCGGGCTATTCACGGTATTACAAATAACATTTCTGACACGATGGACAAAATTAATGAAATTCTTGGGAATTCAGGGAGGTGTGTGAAAATTACCGTTGCGAAAATTATAGGGCCGGGAGGATATTGAGAATATTCTTAAACATGTAGTTTTATTCATACCCCAACGTACGTTAAACTAATTGATGATTATTGAAAAAATAAATTAAATGCTGGTAGAAACTGAAAATTCGTATTTTGTCATACATATGTGGGTTCGATGTCTACTTGAATTAATATAATGAATAAATACTTTCATACTACAAAAATACACTTCAGTTAACACAGAAGTTTTAGTTATCACAGAAGTTTCAGTTAACACAGCTGACCCTCACAGCTTTAGAAATCTAAACTTTCATCTTTGCAAATTTAAAAAATCTGATGTATACATCACATGACTTCCTTGTACGGAATACTAATTTGTTTTTCTGCATTTCATTTAAACGTATTTTCTCGAATTTGATTGGAGATATATTTCTCATTCAATTAATTCAGTTCTCACTTCGCAGCAAGGCAAAAATACATAAAATCTCAAAATATTTTCATTAAAAATTGAAAAAGATAGAAAAATATAAAATATAAACACAGTTAAAACAATTAAAAGAACAACTTTTACAATTAAAATTAGAGTTTCTACGCAAAAACAAGCAATTCGGCCAGAGTGCAAGAAGGCAAATTTTTCGGTGCACAAAACTGGACGTTTACTTTTGGTCTCACTCTGTAAAAGACACTGAAGGCGTAGAAAGTGACTTAATTTGTTGTGAACGCTATAATGAGTCAATATATAAGATAATTTAATAACCAGAAAGGGTTAATCATGATTTAATCCGCAATAATAAAAGAAGATGTTATCTTTGTTCTTGCGCAGCTTAGTTTCTCTAAATTGGCAACAAATCCACTATTCTGCTAAGTTTCAAAGATACACAACTATGGCTGCTATGGCCGAAAAGAATTAGGCATAGCCGCACTTAAACAACTTTTAAAGTTTTTATAATTCTACAATTATTGCATGCAGGTTAACTAGAGGCATAATAACCATAAACGGAATATAATAACAACTTAATTCAACCTACATCATTCAACCAATATAATCAACATAATTCATAATTAATAAAGTTTTTAAAGCAGAAAATGCAGAATTGCCAAATATATAAGAATAAAGAAGCTGAGCTTACGGAGTCGTGTAACAGACTGGGTATATATGTGTGATATTTGCAGTTGAGAGTCCGGATGTTGTCGTTGCGAGTGGGCGGCTGCAGACTGAAGACAGCAGAATTTCACTTTAAGAACTCAACATCTTTATTCGATTAAAATGACAGCTCATTTTTTTTACACGAAGAACACATATTCGATAATAATATAAATAGTAATACTAGTATATTTAGAACTCGACATCATAAATATTTTTAACAAAGGAAAGACGAGGCGGCGGAGCAAATTTGTATAGCTATTTATAGTAGCGATTACATAACAGGAGAGAGTTCTGGAAAGTACTGGTCTAGAAGGAAGATATTGAAATCGCGGAAAGTTAATTAGAGGTTGGTGTTTGCGTAGAGCAAAGCCATCGTATTTTTTATATTTTACACATACATATATATATATATATACTTTTGGTGCGACCGAAAAGGAAGGTGCATATCTACATGTTAAACAGTCCTATATACAAATTTCCAACGTTCTGAATCTACTCGCTTTTGAGTTATGCGAGATACATACATACAGACACCATGAAAAAAATCTCTTTGAATCCATTTTAAATCAGTTTTATAATTCATTTGAGAAAAAAAGAGTCCTTTATTCTGTTCTTAGTACAGATGTCACGCAAAAACATCGTTAAATTGTATTCGATAGCCATCAAAATGGATATTATCGTTGAAATATGATACCCGTAATTTTTCGCGATTACAATACTTCCTCTAAGGAAGTAAAACGAACGAAGTAAACTTTAAGGAAGTACAAGGAAGTAAAAAGCTGATGTAGACACCACGTGACTTCATTGTACAGTCTATTAAATTATACACATTTTTGGATGCACTTCATTTAAACTTATTTCTTCGAAGTACTATTCTAACCGAATTAACCGATCACCCAAAGCAAGTTGAAAATGACATAAAAAATTTCAAATTTTGAAATTAAATATCCCGGTCAATTGTTTTCGTACGGGAGTCAAACTTCATATAATTTTATTGTTTCTTAACAAGTATGAAACAGTCTCAAATATTTTTTAATGGCCGGGGGTTTTATTTAAAAACCATTAGCCTTAAGCCAATACAAGCTCGGAATTTGTGGCCACTTCATTAGGGAAGGACCTCATAGATGACCATCGTTGCCTACTGCGAAAGGACGAACAATTTCAATCATGCCTTCTCTTTGTACTCGAACACCGGTCCATCGCTACGTCAGTCAAGGCTAGGCGGCAAGTTCTCAAATATAAGTACAGGAACTGGTAGACGCATTAAAATTTAGATTTCGTACTTTGTCCAAAATTCTTATTAGTGCAAAGAGGCAATTTGCCCAGAAGGACTATTAATTTCCTTTTGGCATTTTGTGTTGATTCACTACAAAAGAAATTGTTGCCAACACATATTAGAACCCTGTGTAATATTTAAAGAAATTAAATAATAAAGAATCTGCTTAAATGTACGTATGTTTCTTGCATTGGGATAAAACAACGGTACCTAGAGCCATCCAATTTTAAATGATGTACGTTTCCACACGAATATGGGCATCTGGAAGCCCAAATTTGGAATTTGGTTTATTACCTATTTCATATTTTGTAAAACTTTAACGAATTTTCGATTAACAAACCCAACGATTTCAAGGGGAGCAATGACAACACTGTACGAAAAAAAATGATCTCCATCGCGCAAGACTGTGTATAGGAAATTCTAAAGATATGCTCGTTTAAAAATTATTTGGCGATATTGCTGTTGAACTGAATTTTGTGGTTTATGTGCGAAGAGCATGATATTTAATAAATAGAGGTAACACGCAAAACGTTAAAAAAACGCCCCAATGGGCGTAACGTACACTGGTAAAATAAATCAAGACAATTTTGATATTTGTTTTACGATCTCCAGAACTACTGCACAGATTTTAATGAAATTTGGTGTGAACATAGGTTGATATAATACAAACAAAATAAACATTCAGCAGTTATAATAGACACACATGTTCGTGTGTAACACTCATGGGAGTCTGAAAGTCTGAAACATTTGTTGTAGAAGACACAAAAGAAATGGGTTAATAGGGGGTATGAACCCCTCTTACGGCCATAAAGGCATCGCAGCGTGATGTCATACTGGAAATAAGGCAGTTTATCAGTGCCTGTGGCAATTGATCCCACTCGTTTAACAACGCGGTTTTCAGTTACTGGATGGTTCTCGGAGAGGCGGGTTGCGAATTGCAATTGCTCTCCCCAGAGCGTTCCAGACATGCTCTATAGCGCTGAGGCCTGGAGACCTGACGGGCCAATCCATCCGGCGAATATCCTCACTCTCCAGAAATTCGTCGAGCAGAAGAGCTGTATGTGGCCTCACATTATCGTCCTGTGAGATGAACTTGGGGCCCACTGCACCCCGGAAAAGGCGAAAATAGGGCTCCAAGACCTCATCCTTATACCTCACACCAGTCACAGAGCTTCTATATAAGACGTGGAGAGTGTTCGGCCATCGTGATGCCTGCCGAGACCATTATACCGCCACCGCCATATTTGTTGATTTGGCAGGCATTGGAGGGTAGAAAGCTGGTCCCTGACTCTCTCCATATGCCATGTAGGCGAGAATTGGTGTTTAGGCTAAAACGGGTGAACAGAATGGTCACCCATTGCTCCGTACTCCAATCACTATGCTGTCTGTACTATGCTAATCGGACTCTCCTGTTCGTAAACGTGAGCGGGACGCAAACAGCCGGTCTTCTGGCAAAGAACCCTTTCTCATTCAGTCTTTTGGAAACAGTCACCCTTGTTACCCGGATTCCTGTGGCTGCATACAGCTCCCGAGATAGCTGAGAAGCTGTAGCCTCGTTTCGCCTCCCTAAAATGGACAAATAGCGATCTTCTCTCCCGTCGTTGCTCTTGGACGACCTTGCCCAGGCTTTCTATCGATGGATTCAGTACCCTGGAACTGTTTCCATGGTTTACGCACGAAGCTGGGCGTTAAATTAAACTCTTTGCATATCTGGACTTGCAATTGGCCTGCCCACAATTCGTCACCTCATTCCATCATCTAAACGTTGGTGGTTACAGAATTTTAGTGTTCCAATGTAAATTTAACCGGTTGCTGCAAGATAACACCAAGAAATTTGCCAAGGTGCGCTAGCGAACTCAATTCGTCTTACCTTCCACGCGCTTATAAAGCCTGTTTTTCTTCTAGCTCCGCCTACACATACGTGTACGCTTACGTATTTGCCGTACAGGATTTGTCTTTTTATCTAGAAGCAGTGGTTGTTTCCTTCAGTTCAGTTCTTTTCATGCAATTCGATAAAATATACAAATTCTCTTAATTTATTTCACCAGTGTAAAAACTGAAAACGTTCAGAATTAAAAAAAAATGTTTTTGGTTTGACATCGTTAAAACATAAATATTTTCACATTTAAAACATTTCTTAATTGGAAGTATGTAACTACGACCAACGATTGCCAAAATAAAGACCGGATAAGTACTTTTAAAGCCGGGTATTACTGGGCGACTGGGTCCTTTAATCCCCAGTCGCCCTTTAAAAGAGGAAGCATATAAGATGTGCTCTCCATCTTTTTTGCATGCCTTGGTGTAACTGGAAGTACAGTGGACGCGTATTCGCCAGGTTCGGAGTTCGAATCTGGGTGAGGGCATTGCAGATCTCATTAGTTTCCTGACATCGAGACTGTATTCATGTTCCCGCAAAGATATAACCTAATGACACTACAGCGTTCCAAAAATAGACAAACACAAGTGACTAGGGGAGTTAGTATTCTCAAAGCAAAATGAAATTCACGAGAAAAAGGTAAAACTGTCCTAAAATTTCTCTTCGGCATCTTACAAAATGCCCGAAAGAGGCGCTGAATATGCATATTTTAGCTCGATAATTTACTGCAGGTGTTTGCTTTGCACTTCATGTCATCGAAACAGATATATCTTCCTCGCAATTTACCTATTAGAATCATATCTTATAAAAAAACTACAAAGTGAAACACTGCAGATGTGATCCCACGTGAGCGTCTATGTACCGAGAATTTATTTCGGCATCGAGTGGCAAAGTGCCAGAACAAAGGACCATTTTTCAAAATTTCTCTTCCGAATTTGAAAAGGAACGGTGGCATCTAATTCGAAGAAATAAAACTCGCTTCATCAATTATTAATTTAAAGCCACCCGTCTTTCGTATACCAATAATGAAATAAATGCCCTAAAGTAAATAGTGGGAAGTCGCGGGTATTCAAAAATATGTCAAGTATATCAAACAAATAAAGTTTTTACGATTATTAAAGTCTCTCGCGAAATGGAAACTTATTTTTGATAATTAAATCTTCTCTCACTTCGAGGTGGATTGATGAAGGGGAGGTTATATATTTTAAAGAAACGGGAATTGGAACTTGAATAAGAAGTTTTTAAATTATGTATTAGGAATTGATATGTTTTATTGAATATATTGAATACTTAATTCACAACATTGAATAAATAAATTTTATCTAACTAATTTGCAGTTCAAATTGATAAAAATATGAAAAGTTTCGTACGAAAATTCTCCAAATATATATCTCCAAATACTGTAAATGTTTTAAATAATAATGTCGTTAATATGCAGGGTATTTCAATAAATCGGTTACAAAGTTTCAGGAAAGATAGAGTCCACCTAGATGATAAAAAAACACGTAGCAATGAAAGGTTTTTCTTGCGCGGTAGTGATGACACAAAACACAAGAAAGGAAGGACACGAACTGGGTGAGAATATATGTTTATTACACATAATTGAAAAAACACATAGCAATAAAATGACACATGATGAAAAAACACATAGCAATGAAAAGTCGGAAAGGTTTTTCTGGCGCGGTAGTGACGACACAAAACACAAGAAAGGAAGGACACGAACTGGGTGAGAATATATGTTTAATAGTGCAGCGAAAGCCAAGAAATAAGAACAAAAACAGACAATTCAAATTATGTTCGAAACGTATCCTCAAAATGAGATCCGCAGGGATAGTCCGGTGCATGGGCAGAAAGATCGCCACACTCACTTGCATTGATTACTACTTCCGGGAGTATGTCAAGACAATGGGTACGAAACTACTATTAGAAGTGCTGGGAACTTCTTGCACGCATCATGGCAGCTACTGGAGAAGTCCAGACATTTTCCAGAACATCAGATCTTCCATGTGCCAGAGATGGGAGGCCTGCATCAGGCTCCGGGGGGCGTAATTTCGAATCCCTTTTTGATGACTATCGTTGTCTATTTTTCCTTATTTCTTGATTTCTGCTGTATCAAGCATAATAACATGTTTCTTCACCCTGTTCATGTTCTTTCTTTCTTGTGTTCTGTGTTGTCATTACCGCGCCAGGAAAGCGTTTTTGACATACATTGCTATGTGATTTTCCATCGTCTAGGTGTACTCTATCTCTAATAAAAGTTTGTAACCGATTTGCTGATGAACCCTTTCAGATCCAATTTATTTGTTTGTTTCAACTGACTTGTTTTTTTATGTACTCTTGGTAATTACCACAAAGCATTGAAAAATATCATTTTAAACATTTTATTTTAAAATGGGGGGGATTCCAGGGGCCTGGCACAAATATGCCCCACTTCTTGGTAATGGTGACATATGTGTTCCATTAGTGCTAAAGTATTGACACATAAAAGAAAAAGTCAAAAGAAACTATTTTTGCTTTCATAAAGTATGTATGGTAAGAAGTAAAACAGTTTTTGCGTAGTTGCATGCCACACAAATTGTTTTAGTTCTTTTCTTTTGTTTTTTCTTGGCGCAACTGTGACACTATCTTCTAGTGGACCTTTCGATGGGTAAGTAAGTGATCTTCCACAACTTGGAACAGGATGATGGTCTATCATATTGTAGTGGTGTGGTACCACATTGTAACGGTGGTCTACTATATTGTAGTGGTAGTGTATGGTATACCATATACAGTTTCGTAGTGGGGATGTTAGAAATGATGACTACTACCAGTGGACATCAGCTACGTAGTAAACTGATGTGTGTAATTCCCTCTTGGCTTCTTTAAACATCTACTGAAACTTATATACCCGTTGGGACTGAAAGGGGTAAACTACACTTCTTTAACACAACCGCGCTTAGACGAACAACTTAGACGAAGTTTCGTTTTTGCAGTTGCTGGAAGTCTAACTCGAAGGACACAGACAAGAGATATATTTCAACTAAAAGGTTTCTTGAAAGAGGCATCATGCGGCACAACCGAATTTTAACAAAGGATAGCTGCTGCTGCTATTCGCAGAATCTCAAAACTTCAAATATTTAAGTACGTATAACACCAAACATAACTTTTAACGCCTCACTATCTTGCATCCACCTATCGCGGCTTATACCTGCGAGCACTAACAAATACAAAAACACTCACAAAATCGCTCGTCCGGAATTAAGTGATCACTTCAAGGAAAACTAGTTTTCAGATAGACTGCTGCAGCTTTTCCTTTAAAATACAAAATCTTTCTCTGTTTAAGTTCAACCGAATTCCCACTTTGGTGATGGTCGATAGAAGGAAAAGATGGTGCACGAAAGAATTAACATAAAATTAACGTGCTAAAAGAAACCTTAAAAATGTAGTAAAATATCTTCTACGTTATTGAAATTGCCACGCGTACTTATAAACATAAAATGTTCAATCGTAGCAACAAAATCCTAAGAGGACATCGCTGAAAATGATCAGCATTTTTGAAAATATCTTGTATCCTCTAAGACGAACGCCTTAACGGGAGAATAAATCATCTGCAATTGTAGGTGGTCGTCTTAGAGAGATTTCGTTGCAGTGTATTTCATTTTTAGGCATAAATAATTCCAGAAAAATGGTTACATATTTCTTTCAAGTTCAGTCTTAAGCAATATCTTTAAAATATTACAACATTCTTAAAAACCTCTTAAATAGATGCCAATCTAGGTAATAGCATCACCAGAGACTGCAGGTAAAAATTTTAAATCTCCTAAACGTATATTTAAAATATTAATAAATATGAATGAAATCTTAAATGTTTTCTAAAAAACCACCTATTCTTAGTTTTAGACACGCAACTATCAAGACTAGTTATCAAACACAGCATAATTCGCTGATAAATCCAAGTCCCAGCGAAAACAAGCACCTTCCTAAATTGCGTACACATATTACTTTATTGCAGTATTTGGCGTTAAGAAACCTATAATGCATTTTAACAAGTATACGAAGTGAAAAATGGCGTTCTATCTTAAGAATCATACATGACATTACTGCAACAAATTCGAAATCCAATCTGTTCCTGCTGTGGCAGATTTACATTTTTTCATCAAGAAACCTAACACCTAAGTAGAGTGGAGGAGCAGCTAAAGTACCTCTAGAGCCACGTCCTTTTAATTTTCTTCTCAAAATACCTATTTTGTTCCCTAGAGGGAAAAAGGACCAAGAGATGAATTAGATCTGACGTTCAAAAGTGTATACGCGGATGAGAAGTTCAGAAACTACGCTTCTCTAAGCAGGGATAAGGGAGGAAAAAAAAAGAAAGGCATCTTTTTAAAGCAACAAAATCAATAAAATTCCTACGAAATGACGTAATATTACCTTTGCTATCTCTGAGGCTGCCAGATATTAGCCATTTAGTTACAAAATACTACTATTTATTTATGAGAAATTATTAGTGTTCAGTTGGATATGCTATGAAAATGACATACTAACATATATACAGATACAATATACAGCTCAACACGTAGCAGTTCATGGCAAACTGAACTTGTTACAAGAGAAATTTCTTTGGCAACTATCATTTAGCCCAATTCTAAAAAAAGATTTATTTAATGTTCCAATAAAGATATGGGAGAAATTATAAATAACTTAGCCTCCTCCTCAGTAAATGGTTGCCTGTTAATCGCTGTTATTATTTATTTATTTATTTACTAGCGGAAGTACCCGATGTCAGTTAAATTAGATTGAGAGTAATGCATCTAACAACAGAGAGAACGATACCGCTGTAATCCTTCTCTAATAACGATGCAAAAAATACGATACATAGTGATACATTTTTCAGTCTGATGCGATATGGAACCCACATAAAAAGTTTCGATAGAAAAATAAACTACTTCTCTCTCATTATATCAGAAACAATGAAATGCAGGTGTTAATGATTTTCGTCTTTCTAATCAAATGGCTCAAGTTCAAGCTCAGCTCAAAATAGCTCAGCTCATATTCCATCCAATATTTCACCTATGTTCAATTTTAGTCGATTAAATGTGGCAAAAAATTTATCATAATTGATCAGAAATCAGTAACGCGAACAAACAAACAAACAAACACACAAACAGACATTCTTCTTTATATGCATAGATTTTGTAAACTTGCAAATTTTTGATTAACAAACTCTACGATTTGAAAGCGAACAGTAGCAACACTTTTCGAAATAAAGCCTTTTTATCTCCAACGCGCGACACTGTTGCCACTCGGAAAAAATGAGCGCGAAAATTAGCGGTTCCAGAGTTTTTAATTAATATTTCGGTTGATTAAAGTCGTAGGAAGATGGAAATGGTCAAAATGGCTTCTCAAGAATATTTGGAATCGCAAAAAATGTATTTAATGTTTGGCAACGCTATTTTTATTTCATCGTAAAACTTAGAACTTTTTTATTAATAACTCTAGGATTTGAAAGCGAGCACTGGCAACAAGTCTCGAAATAAAGCTGATTTTCATCTCCAGCTTGCAAGATTGTTGCCACTCGGAAAATTGAGGGTGAAAACTATCGTTTTTACGAGTTTTTAATTAATATATCTGATTTTAGCTACATTTTTTGGAAAAAAGTGGAAAAGTGGACGTCGAACTTCTCCAGGATTCAGACAAGAATTGTAGAAAGTTTGGTGACGATAGCTATAGTAGTGACTGAGTTATTAGAGGACAACCAAACACACTGACTTCCTTCTTTATGTATACAGATTGCTCTGCCTCGAGTGAGAATATTTTAGTTCCATCGATAATGTAATTTCCTTCTATGATACGAAAAATATTTAATGAAGATTGGAAAAAACAACATAAAAATACATGTATTATAATTTGATGCTATAGTTCTACCCGCTAAAAGATTCTCCTTGGAGTGAAATTACCTTACCTCACTGTCGTTGTCATTCTTCGAAGATAACAGTGAATAAGACTCCCACAATTCTTTTCAAAATCGTTTTAACGCCTTTACTATTTGAATTTCTATTACTACTACTTCCTATTTGGATTTCAGAACTTTAATCGATTAGTTACTTTGGGGTAAAGGAAAAGTCACTCACGGTTTACTTCTAGATACTCATATTGTTGTTGTATCTAATTTTATTCCAAATAAACCCACGAATATCACTACGATAAGGAGCGCAATGTTTGTATCTGTAGTTTGAGCTTTGAGCATCATACAGATCAAAGAATGTTCAGATCCGCCCCAGCTAGACAGAGCTCCTGGGGGACAACAGGTTGGACGGTCTCTGGCCCTCTCCTGCTACCACCAAACCACCCAAAAGGATTTCAGTCCACTATATATTTATAATGCCCTTATGCTGCAAAGACACTATACGTTTACAACATCCATGTCTCCTCCGAGATTCGAACTCGTGCCCATCGGTTTGCTAGAGTCACTTACCACAACTCTGTTGGACGGCTCTGCACAATGACTAGAGATGAAGTATCTTATGGCTTTTCCTTAGAAGTAATCTTCCTCAGTACTGAAAATATGTGGTTAGGTATTCCATTAGTGAAGCTACTCTTGATTTTCTTATAAATTAATTGAATGGCATTGAATTAAAATCCATCATCAATCGATATTTGTGTCAACAATGATCTTACAATTAAAGCAGTAACATCAGCACAAAGCTTACCACTCGCTAGAACGATGATGTCAATTATTTACTTTTTAAAGCAAAGTAGCATGAAACAGCATGGTAGTTCATATTGTTTGCAATATCCCAATTTACTGATTGATGTACTTCAGGGAACAAGAGAGGTATTGCAATAACTTTACTGCAAAGACTAAAACCTGCTATGTACCTGGTAATCTACGTTCTAATATATCCACACACAGCCAAGCAACTGTCAGTATGAATGTCGTTACTGCACGGCTTTGTGTTATGATACATTTGAGTTTGTTTAGCAGAATTTTGTAGCAAGCACATAATACCAAACATTGCACACCGGCACGAAAAAGGAAATGTCACTAATAGCAGAATTTCATAATGTAAAGACGTACGAAAAATTCTTTGCATAATATTAATACTACCTTTCTGAGCTTCAGCCACAGACTGGGCGATTTCCACTGTGGCAGGGTAAAAGCTAACAATGAAAACTATCAAACTTTCGAATGACAGTCGCGACGAAACCTTCAGAGGTGATCAAGCAAAACAGCAGTTATAAAGTGTAATATTTCAAAATCGTTCGCAGTTAAGAGAACAAACACATCGTATAAAATGGCGGCTCCTTTGCAGTATTTGCAACCAAACATTGGTAAACGTAATGAGTTACAACGTGGTTGGGTGATAAGATTTATTTTTGGCAAGGTGGTATGTGTATCATATGACAGTGACTATTGCTTGACTAAAAAGATACAGAACACACCATGTTCGACCGCTAACAAGCAATGTTTAAGATTAATGAGAAAGTTGTAAAAGTAACCAAATAGTCTGTAATCCTATGTTGGGCTATAAATATGAGTGACGGAACTTATAAAAAAAGTTGTCAACCTACAACAGGATTTCTAAGACCAATGACTATGCGTTGAATGGGAATTGCCTATTTTGGCAGTGCAACAAAGCAGGAGTTACCAGGAGTTGTCCGAAATGCAAGAAAATATCGAATTAAGTGTAGAACGTTATCACGCATCTTGAGACAACTGGTGCAATAGAACACAAAAGGGAATAAATTCGCCAGCATTATGCACATACAAAGCCACATACCATTAGACTCATTAACCATAGGAATACCTTACACGTTTGCAATCAACTGTTTACAATATATTGTTGCAAATATTGAATACCTTACACATTTGCAATCTATTGTTGCCAATACTGAGGGCGCACCTCTGTGTTCTCCTTGAGCTATATACAGCTATTGGCGTTCTTGTATGCAAATTGTTCTTGGAATAAATTATTAATTTCTTCTTGCTTATTTAGAGTAACTATTGAATAAATCTGCAAGAAACCACAGCTCGCAACAATATTTTATGGTACATTTCACAATAAACCTAAGTAATATACTCTTCGATGAAACAGCTGCATGTTCACTTCTCAAAGTGATTGTTGTTGTGTCCATTATCACATGGAACAATGGTTTCCGGAGCCTACACCGAAGAGGGGTTGGACTTGGAGAAGAGAGGACTTCTTTGGGGGTGTATCTTATGCTTTCTTGATAGTTTTCCCTTTTAGCGTTATTACTATAGATGTTATTGTTGTCTTGTCCATGAATTTGATGGAAGAATGGTTGCCTCTTGTCCATGAATTTGATGAAAGAATGATTGCCAGACCCTCAAGGAGGTTGGACTTCCACTTCCACCCCCAATTTTGAAGGAGAGCACCCGGGGGGGATTCGGAGGTCTCCCATCTCTCTCTTTTATCACTAATCCACACGAGAGGACTTTCGGCTCGGCGCATGATTCAAACCCAGGACTTCGGTACAGTAGTAGGCTCTTCTAACCACTATACCGTACGGGCGACTCTCAAACAAGTCTTTACTACAATTCAAAGGCATAATTAAAAAATTATTTTTCGGTGAAAAAGTCCTGCCATTCTTTATTGAATAGCGTATGAACTATATGAGGCCACCGATTAGAGAATGCTGCAGAACAAACAAGAGAAAACAAGGCATTGTCTATATGTTTAATGTGCAAGACGTGTTTTTCCATCAACTCGAGCGAAGATGTTTCACAACCTTCTCTGTTGTAAGGGCGAAGGTAAAAACATCTCGAGCTGCAAAAACTTCGCAAAAAAAGACGAAGGATTTAGAAATCCTCATTGTTCTTTGACATCACGTATCAGCTACCCCTCCTCTTCCCCCCTATCGCGTTCGATATCTCGATTTGATTCCGTTCAGATTCAAGGCAATGCCTCTGCCGAAGTCACGTGGGGGGTTTTGAATTACATGAAGCTCCGTCAGTTGTTAGGCAACTAATACACTCCCTTCCTTGAACATTCAGACTTTTTTCCTCTTTCCATCCATCTCTGTTTTGGCTGACCCTCTTTTTTTTCCTTCACTACCCCCCTGCTTATGTGCCATTCCACCCGGCTGTTCTTGACTCGTCAAACAAACTTCAACGTGACAAGATTCGAAACTCGGCAGTAGATACACGAGATTAAATAAAAATACAGTTAAAGAAGTTTCGGGGGATGATATTATTATTTTGGCGGATTGAATTTGGTATATCGGTGAACGTAGAGAATATTTTAAAATGAAAAAGAGAGAGAAAAAAATGAAATTAAATTTGTGTTTGAATCCTGAGAAGAATTTTTTAGAAGAACACGAAAATGCAATTCGCTGATATTCATTTCTTGCCAGGAAATTGAAACGAAGGCGTTAACCCTCTCAGAAATGAGATTATATTTATACCACATCCCACGTTTTAAAGTTTTGCGTCCAACCGCATGCAGTTCTCTGTGTTTCGTTGAATTTTAAAGTTTAATTGACAACAACCACTGAAATGTTCAACGTTTCCTGGCATGAAATATGATACTTAAATTCAAGCAGTACTTGTGAGAGCACATAACACTCTTGACTAATGCTACTTGAAAGCGTTTTCCCTTTATAGCTGATGTGGTCACCACATAATTTCCTTGTACGGCCTATTACATAATACATATTTTTTCCTGCATTTCGTTTAAGCTTATTTCCTCGAATTTTATTAGAGATATATTTCTCATTCGATTAATTCAGTTTTGACTTTGCGGCAAGCCAAAAATACTTGGAAACTCAAAAGTGTTCATTATAAATTGTAAAATACGAAAAAAGAATAAATAATAAAATAAAACACCAAACAAAGTTAAAAGGTGTAAGAAAAATTACATTAAAAATTAGAGTTTCATGCAAAAACAAGCAATTCGGCAAAAAAGAGATGCACAAAACTGAAATGTTAACTTTTGGTCCCACTGGGCAGAAAGACACTACTGAATTTAGTGCACCAGCTGACTTAATTCAGTAGTCTGCTAAGAGTTTCAAATGCAAAGAAACGACGACCTCGTTAGGCTTAGCGCCACTTTTAAATTATTGATAATTCTGCAACTACTTCATACAAATTAACTGAAGACATAAAGGCCTTAACCGAAAAATCAGTACATCATAATTCAATCATTTTTAAGGCAAAAAATGAGCAATTTATCAACATGAAAGAATAAAATAACTGAGCTCACTAAGACGGATAACAGAGCAGTCATATATATATTGCTACGAAATGTCCAGCCGCGATAAGATAGCTTCTTCGCAAATCAGGTTTAGGGTTGCTAGAAATTGAGCAAGGGTAGGCAAAGTTCCCACATTTGGCGAGAAATCGCCCATTTGGCGACAAAATTGGCGGTATGCCATAGACGGATGGAGAACCTTCTGGAACGAATTCTTATTGGTTTAGCTCAGAATATTCTCGAACACAAACCAAAAGCGTACCCTGCTGGTACGCGGACAGTCAGTCAGTTTCACGTCTATCGAGTTGATAGTCTGTCAGTGAGTGCCTAGTCGAGTCAGTGAGCGAATGTCTCGAAGTCTAGTGCTTCGTCAGCGAACCGTGAAGTGCATCGAGAATGTGCATCGTTGAGGCTACCGTCAGTCTAGTGTCGAGTTGGCCGTCAAGTGTATTGCGAGTTGGTGCATCGAGAGTGTGCATCATTGAGATTATCGAGAGTATCGTCGAGTGCATCGCGATCCGTAGCGTGGAGAGTCTCGAGTGTACGTTGAGTTCCGAGAACGACCGAACCGAGTCGGGAGTAGTACTCTAGTGCTTTGCCGCGAAGCTGTCTTCACCGTTAGAGCCTTAAAGCGAGAGGTTTTGTTGCTGATTGTGTTATTGTGCTTGTCGTAGTTTTTCGACGAATGCAAACGTGATTTTGGAGCTATCTTGAAAAATACTGGCCAATAAAGTGTGTTCCGATACTTCATCAAATGTCGTCGTTATTCACTCAAAATCCACGAACCCTTAACGTGAAGAAGGAAAACGTAACAATATTTACACATTCCATGAGGCCGATTGCAACCAAAATGGGAGGTGCATAACAACATGTTACAGCAATCCGATATACAAAATTGTAACATTTTACGGCTACTCGTTTTTGAGTTATGCGAGATATATGCATGCGTAGGTACGCACGTACAAACGTTATGAAAAAAAATCTTGTTTGAACTCATTTTAAGTCCATTTTAAAGGAAAAAAAAGTCCTCCGCGCTGCCTGTACGAACAGACGTCACGCAAAAACATCTTTCAAATAGATTAATGGATATTTTTGTTGAAATATGATACCCGATATGTTTAGCGATTACAATACACATTTTACTTCGTACAAGGAAGTAGAAGCACAATGTATGATACAGAATTTAGAGAAGTCATCATGGCAATTTGCTGCTGGCCGAGATGCTGAAGTTATAGATATTTGTTACTGTGTTTAACATTTGACTGCCTATGAAAGCAAGAACACGGATGCTTTTCTGGATGATTATATGGATGCTCTTCCGGTTGTCTCATGTGTAATGCAAATCTGAAATATTTTTCAACTCTTTTGTGAAGATATTTGCCAGAGAGCAAACTGTCTTCAAGCTATTTACAATAATTAATTAACCAAACCATGGAACACAATTCCTGGGTTACCATGTAGGTTCTTTTAACTGGCATCATCCTCATAGTTCAAAATATACAAGTAATTGCTCCAAAAGATTATGCAAATAACTTGGAAGAATTTCTAGAAAACATGATGATAATTGCTTCAACAGCAATCTAGTAAGTCAGAGTGGTCAAAATAGCTAGTCTTGCTTACGTGAAGTTGGTAGGTAGGCAGACTGAAGGGATTCTTGAAGAGCAAGAATTTTACCAGAATTTTTACCTTTTGTGAGTGAGGTTATAGTTAGTGAAATAATTATTGGTGTGAATTAAACATGCGCTATTCTTCGGCTATCATATATAGTTAAAACCTTGTAATACTTACAATTGATTTTGGTGCGAGTATTTTCAGACAGTATTTTCAGCTTTGTATTTTGTTACTGACTTTCAAAATGCTGTTCTTATTTGCCAGTTATTAACAACTACAAAGCCGGGAAAGATTAACCAAAAATTTCTAACTTTTTTTCGAAATTCCGAACAACAACGATTTTAACAGGTGAAGATATTCGGATTCAACATCCAGAAACTTTCCTCAGTTTATATTCCGATATAAATGGAATAAAAATATTAAAAAACAAGTAATATAAAAAAATTTTAAATTCCTACTTAGGTCAGCAAAGAAAAAATTTTTAAAATAAAAAAAATTAATAAAAATACAAAAAAAATTAAATTAAAAATTAAGTGGAAAAAACTGCGCTAACACCAAGTGTCATCCACTACAAGTTAAAAAATGTATCTGAACTTGAGTGGATGAATAAAAAGTATTTTATTAATGACTGAAAATTTGAATAAGATATAGGGAGAGTGTGAGCTAATATAGTTCGACCGTCTCAAACGCAACCCTGGCTGGCATTCTGCCAAAACACATAGATTCGTCCAAAAGGAGCGTTATTATTTGCTGCGACGTGAAAGCTCAGGTGAAAATCTTCTTTTTTTCGGAAAGAGATAAGTTGGAGGGAAAAAAAGTACCCATCTTTCCACCCTATTTTGAGAATAATTCGGTCAGAATGGCGCATGCGTGTTTGCTCTCATGGTCGCGGATGAGGCGGTCGAACTATAGCAGGAATTTAAAAAGGTAGGGCAACACTTAATCCCTCTGTAAACATGAACACTGATCAGCTGACTGCATCCTCGGCACATTTTTTTCCTCTTCGCCGTTTCCAATATGAGCCAATTTACAATAAAAGCTATTTTGTTTTTTATTGCTTGTTTTTGTAATCAATTGGTAAGGATTTGTAAAGGATAAAGCGGAAAGAAATAATCTAAATCTATAATAATAAAAGCAAGTGTAATGTGTCTGTCTGTCTGCCTGTCTGTCCATTTGTCTGACCGAGCTCTCCAGCCAAATCTATCGCACGCAGGGACCTGGAATTTTTTACACGGAAGCACAAAGGGGCTGGCCACCAGACCTCGAAGCCCGATTTTCGATTTTTGAATTAGAAAAATTTTAAAAAAATTATTTTTTATAAAGTTTTTGTTCTTCAGTTTTTGTTTCTTAATTTGCATTATTGTGTTGCTATTATTGTGATTTGTTGCTATCATTTATTTTCAACTTATTAAATCGATTTATAACAATTCCACCATCATGACCGGACATGCTGCAGGCGAAGATGTGTTTATTTCAAGAATTCCTATAATCCCTTCCGATCTCCCGTTTCAGTTTAAGCGTCTACAATTCCCTGTTCGTTTGAGTTTCGCGATGAGCATTAATAAGGCACAAGGACAATCTCTCAAAGTTGTAGGGCTCGACCTCCGTAAGCCGTGTTTCTCCCATGGTCAACTGTACGTGGGTTGTTCAAGAGTTGGTAATGCCGATAATCTACACATCTTAGCTCCGAATGGAAGAACATTAAATATAGTTTATCCCGAGGCTCTCTAACGAAAAGGACAATCTAAAGAAAAATTATTGCCACTCTCCACTCTCCCAAACTAACTCTGACTGTCATGCTTTAAATGATGATGTTATTGTTTAGTGCTCTCTTGAGAGCATGAGCAATAATCCGAATGGTGCTGCTTCCCAGTGCTGCAGTACCAACAGACATTAATCGGTCAGGGGCCCTTGCGACCCCAGCCCGAGCTCCACAAACATACACAAACACTCTCCTCTTCTAATTCATTGTCATCTAAGTTTAACTTACACTTAAATTAAAAATTTAATTGGTTCTCAACTCCAAATTTCCTGTAAGCAGGATGTTTTATTTCATCCATGTTTTCGTTACTTTTTATTTTTTCTGTACTGTACTCTCTATCTTTCCCTTTCAACTCTTTCCTATCTTTGATTTTGAATTTTTTATGTTTTACTTTTCTTTAAACTTCAGACCAATGATTATAACCACATGACTACGGTTTCCTAGCATGTGCTAATATGAGGTCTGTTCTCATTTAAACTAATTTTTTAACAGATGGCTCATGGTTAGGATATATTGTTCCTTTTTATCGACGGGGAATGTTGTGTGTGGGGGGGGGAAGAGAGAGAGACAGTCTACATGTCCTACACTACTATTCCTGCGCTATTCACTTATCTGCATTTTCTAAATGCACGGGCAACGCCGGGCGGGTACAGCTAGTATTGAATATTTAGAAAAGTTATGTGAGGCCAGGGCATTTGAATATGGAATAGCACATGAACGTTATCTTCTTAAGCAATGGAATCCTTTATGGAAAACATTCTAAGAGAAACTCGCACGTATTTACGTTACACATAGCGAAAACTGAGAAAAACCAACCATACAGCTAGCTCTTTTTTGTCTGGGATCGAATCTGAGTGAAACTTCCAGTAATCAGTGGTTTTAACTACACGGTAGTAGTAGGGTCGAACGTTAGGCCAAACAATCGATATGCTTAAGAGGTTATAAGTTGCAATATATTGTTATCACGTAAGATATTTTCCTGCAAATATGCACTTTTCGTATACGTCCTAAACATGGTCTGTGATATTTCACTGTTTATGCAGCTAGAAGACTCCAGTAGTTAATTCTCTGAGACATATGGTTGAGACATTAGGTTTTTTTTCCAAGCTGGGTAGGTGAAAAATGTGCAGTGCTCTCGCTGGGACTCGAACCTGGACATCTCAAACACGCGCCGAGTGTACTACCGTTATACCAGAAAAGCATGCTGTAAAGAGGGAGAAAATACCTCATGCACTCCCCCCTTTTAAAGGTGACTGGAAATTAGGGGATCCTATCGTCAAATGATGGAGATGACAAATTATCATCCACCACCTTTTTAGTTCGGGCGCCACTGTAGAGTCATTAGGCTATTTGGAAACAGGAGACATGAAAAATAAGTAATGCGCTAGGCCGGGATACGAACATGGACCTCGCGAGTACTCGCCGAGTGTGCTACCGGTACACCACGAAGGCATGCTAGGAGGAGGGAGATAATACTTTATAATATTATGGGAGTTTCGTATTAAAAGCAGTTCTCTTAAAACACTTTTATGCTGATATATTTTATATCTGGGCAAGCAACTTAAATTAACATTTTAGAAGATTCCATCTCTGTTTTATCCCAAATAATCAATGAAGTTTGCCTTAGAAATCGAGATTTATTCGCAGAAATATCATTTTGCCTCACACGACTGTTTCAAAATGGCGTGGTCCCAAAGGCAAGAACTAAAGATGGTAAACCACAAAAACAAAACAAACAATGAAAATCTGTAATGAAAACAAGGGTCATGACAGGGATCCTGAGAAATGGCTTCTTAAGACGATAAAGAGTCCGGAGGGTTTTGTTTTCGGTCAAAAGAACCATCTGCTTCATAACCATACACAGTGGCAAGCTTGTCGACGAGGCATAGATTGATCGTCTGAAGGGGTGTAATTAAATACGCCCTCCCCCATTTCAGCAATTAATCATCTCCGTTCTTCGAAGCACATGCTACCATACTTGTCTTGGAGATCACAGTTTACGGTGGAAGATCATCGAAACGAAAATCGAAATTTTATCTCTAAAAATCCCATTACACACATTTAGAACTTTTTTTTAACGTGTATTTTTATTGCTTCGCCCTCATTGTTGTGCATAATGCTTTTAAAAAGAAATTTCTGATGCCGATCATTTGTCTATGGTAATGCATTGTAGATAACGGATGGTTCTAATCGAACTAGAAGTCCTTAATCATATCAAGTTTTAATTTTTTGCTTGTTTTTGTTTTCCTGAAAGCATATTATAGGCTAATAATGCTTGGATTGTAGTTGAAATTGGTGAAAATGTAGTAAATTTCAATGACGTAGCCAATTCCTTAACTGTGTTTATTAATTTTAATTCGTAAGGTATTTTCTCTCTCCTTACTGCATGCCTTCGTTGTGTAACTGGAAAGTACGTCTGGCTAGCAATCGTAAATCTGTAGTTCGTATCCTGGGGAGGGCATTGCAAGCTTTTCGCCTCTCCTACCATGATGAAAAACCGAATAGCTTTACATATTTAATAATTATTCCGTGTTATAGGATATTTATTAGTTACAGCAAATTTACATTTTTTGAAAGAAAAATTACTCAAGTGCGTTACAAATTCATTACCTTAGCTAAGTCTTACGATCAACTACGCATAAATTTGAATAATTTTTCCACTAGAAAGTACCTCACGAAAACATCCCTCTTCTTAAGAAGAAAGTCATCATGTGCTTTACCGTATTCAATCAAACAAACAACAATCGATCATACCTATAATACTATCACAATGATAATAACCACTATCGAAAATTGTTCTTTCATGAATTGCTCTTGAATTTTTGATTATCGTGCAAGTTAATTTTCGATTAAGACTCCTAAACGTATAAAGTATTTTCTTCCTCCTTTCTGCCCGCCTTCGTGGTGTAACGGTAGCACACTCGGCGCGCATTCGAGAGGTCCAGGTTTGAGTCTTGGCGAGAGCATTGCTCATTTTTCGTGTTTCCTACTTCGAAACGTCACCTAATGGACTCCGCAGACGTTTCGATTTTTGTTCGCAAAAATTTTATCAAAGAAACTGAAAAGTCCAGGAATATCAATATTTTCTTATCATACGGCTTACAAATTTATTTATATATTTTCTATTCTTTGTTATTCACTTCATCACACACTTGCAAAGTATGTTTTCAATCTGTTCTATGTGCTCCTCCTATATGGTGTAAAATTTTCCCATTGACTAAGAATCTCTTTGACTACAGTGATCGCGCTTGGATCGCCCACTTTCGTAGGACGACCACGTCTGAAAATGACCAGTACTTATGAGAACATGAATAAACATCTGTAATGAACATCATCTTTGCAAGAAGAAAATAAAAATCATATGGAATTGTGAGAAGTCGTGTCGGAGAGTATTCGTTGAAGTATGATTTTATTTACTTTAGTTACTGGCATTGTTACAAATAGTTGGATAGCTGCAGCTTTATGAATTGTCGATAAAGGTCAAAATACATCGAATATTTAGCGGTCTTGTCAAAGAAAATGCTATCCAGGGTACCCCAGCATAACACCCGTGGGAATAAGGAAGCCGCATTCCAATTTTGTTGAAGAAATCTTGCAGTGGAGGGAGCGGAGGCCTATGAGATATTTGATGTTAATTAATCAATAATTATGATTGAAGCCTTTACTATAACTTCTCCTTCTTCTTATATATATATATATATATCCACTCTGTTACCGAATGTTCTCAGTGAGCTCAGTTTTTTATTCTTATATGTTGGTAAATTGCTCATTTTTATTTTAAAAGTGATTGAATTATGTTTTTATGTTCCGGTTAGAATTTTAATGCCTTTAGTTAATCTGCATGCAATAGTTGTAGATTTATCAACAATTAAAAGTTGTTTAAGAGCGACTAAGCCTAACCGAGCAGCCGTTATTTACATTTGAAACTTAACAAAATAGTAAATTAACTCAGTTTTGCATTTTCAGTGTCTTTTTGCCGAGCGGGACCAAAAGTAAACGTCCAGTTTTGTGCACCAAACAATCTGCCTTCTTGCCTGCTGGCCGAATTGCTTGTTTTTGCGTAGGAACTCTAATTTTAATTGCAAAAATTGCTTTTTTAATTGTTTTAACTGTATTTGGTGTTTTATATTTCTCTATATTTTTCAACTTTTAATAAAGATATTTTAGGGTTTTTATATATTGACGCGAATGTAGAACTGAATTGATTGAATGAGAAATGTATCTCTAATAAAATACGAGGAAAAAAGTTTAAATGAAATGCGCAAAAAATGTGTATATTTTTATAAGCTATACAAGAAAGTCACGCGTTGTCCACATAAGACATTTTTCCTATGTTATGCGTGATATTTTTCATGCGTTCCTATACCTTCATCGCATCATTCCTGTCCCACATTTGATATGGAAAAATAATAATGTGTTTCTTTAGAAAAGAGCAAAAACGTAGCCAACTATGCAAAATTTATTTACACGAGCTGTTTTGAAAATATAAATATTTTAACTAGAGCAGCCGATGGTTTATTCCACTTGGAAGAAGTTGCTGTAAACCAGTTTTTATGCTTTGTTAATTTAAAACAGTTGCTTAATCTAAATTATTCAAAAAACACCCAAACAGCCTATGTAATTATTTGTTTTGCTTACTTCTTTGTAAGCAGATAGTTATTTATTTGTTATTATTTCAATACTTTTTGTACAATACTTTTCTTTCTTTCGGTAAATATTATGAATCAGAACATCAAAGAAAGAAAACTAGAAGATAGCGAATTTCTTTACAACGAATCAAACGTAGAAAATGCCGTTGGTAAAAATCTAATTGTAAAACTTGTGTTTAAAAAAAAGAAGCCGCAAAACCTCCTTTTCGCTACGTCAACATTAAATATTCAAAGTTAATTGTCGCTAGGCATTTGGAGTAGCCAAAATCGAGTACTGTCTTCAGGAGTAACTTCTCCATTTTCCGCTAAAGGCAAAAGCCTGGATAATTAATTTGTTGGCGGAATTAATCATGAGAAATGTACACTTCTGCGTTTTACAGGGCAGGGAGAAGACCAGAAGCAGCTTTTACAAGCACGGGTACCTCGTAATTATTTTCGAGGGAATGAATTTCGCTAATTAATAATGAATGCCCGACTGTAAATTGAAACAAACCGTCGTTTTGGAGGAGAAAAGTCTTGAAAATTTTATGCCGTAATTGAGTTGAAAATCGAAGTACTCTGCGTAGGAATTCTCAACCATTTTGGAAGGCCAGGTTGTGCAGAGGTTATTTTGTAAATTGGCGCTGATGTTAACAGAAACGCGGCAATTAAAGAAAACATGCACTGAATTCTTAAAATACCACTCCATAAATTTCTCTAAAATGTATCTTTCATATGATTAGGCACGCAATTTTCGTACATTATAATCTTTCAAGTATTGCTAAGGAAATAGAAACATATTTATAAATATGTATTAATTAACATTCTAAGGTTGTTACCGTTTCAACGTAAAGAAAAATATAAGACTTAATATTAAAGTTTTACACCTCGTAGAGAAGATTAAAATTACAATTTTCAAGTAAATTAGAAAAGCATTAAAAATTTAAGAATACTGTAGGGATTTATATTTATTTTAAATAACCAGTTAAATTTAATTTTAAGTTGCTTTCCTATAAGCCTTCATTCCCCTAATTGTCAGTGCCAGAATAAATTTGATAGCGCGCGTAAGAAATGCAAATTCTACCAGTGGAAGAAAAAGTTTAAATATTCGACGCTCCAGTAGAAAGAGAGAGTGTCTGCAAAATTTCTGTACGTGCTTATACGCAAGCTTCCGCTTAGCAGTTACTGCTGGTTAGATGTGGCTTAATCGCTATTATCTTGCTGCCACTAGACTCATTCATCTACGCGCTATAGGGTACAGGATTGTCTGAGCCCCGTAGTTTAATTCTAGTACTTGTGAATATCGCCTTTTAAGTTTGATTCTACTGTTTCAGTTACCGCCCAAGTTGAGGTGTAGTATGTTAGCGTCAAGTTGACGCATTGTAAATAATTTAAAGAGTTTAATAAAGGACAGTTTTACCCTTCTCCGGTGCTATCACTATTTCTCAAGATTCTGCTCAACAGATAGACAGTAAAACTTTACAATACAAAGTATAAGAATTAAAAATAAAATTCTATACTGTTAAACCTAACATGCAGAGTTGCTGTTATTGCTGTTGTGATAAATCTCACTTGTCTAATATCAGAACAAACCTAGGAAATTCATCACGAAGGAAGCAAGACTGGGCCTGTTGTTGACAATAGGTTTGGGCACGAAACATGTGACAGAGTGACTTTGCTCAGTTCCGGCACCAATTTTGATGGAGAGCACACTAGGGGGGATGTTTCCGAGGGTCTCCCACCACTCGTTCCCTACCACTAACCTCTCGAGAGAATTTTCGGTTCGCCGCGTATTTTGAGAGCCCACATGCTGCACAGACACTATACATGTACAAAGATCCATGCCTTCTCCGCGACTGGAAACCGGACCCTTCGGTATGGCAGTCAAAGTCCTAGTGGTCGGCACATACAACATTAGAAACAACTGTTATTACTTACAAAATAATTCCCGCATACTTTCCAACCTACGACACTAAAAAAATCGGGAGATTTAGTTTCAACGACAAAAAGATTTTTAAATGATAAAAAATATATTTTTTAATTATGAATCAACTTCAAATCGTTGCTAATTAATATCTGAAAGTTCAGTTACTAATTCTTAAATGCAAACAGTACATTCTGCATTGATAACTTTTTGGTCTTTTGTTTCCATAGAAAAAATTAACTTTTCATTTTTTTCAATAGAACGTATGTTGCCCTTGTTTGTGTGTACGAACATGTTTGAGAACATCGCTCTTCCACCGTGCGAAATCAAAAAATCCCCGAGACCAACGGTACACATCACAAATGCATTACATTTCCTTGAGGAAATATTAGAAGTAAAGTCATCCGTGTACAATTTTTTTGAAGAGTACTTAAGTATTTTACTTTTTTTGCAGACATAACTAGTACGAAATATTGTAATTTCCTAAACTACTTCTCGAAAGCACGTACGTTCACACAGGTTAGTGACAAGATGAACGAATAACAACCTCAATCTTGCTCATTGGCTAATATGTGCCAGATGACCAGCAGTGGCACTCGATGCTCATTGAAGAAACGGAACATGACGCTTTCGGACACGTGCTCTGACTCACAAAGCAGAAGCGCGCCATAATTTCTCACTGGTGAAACTATATAGTTTTCTGTGCAGTCTAGAAAAAAACCAGGTGCTTTCAAACACCCCAAATCACATTTTTTGGGGATGCAAATAACGAAGTATTAAGCAAAGCTGCATAAAAATTGTGAGAAATTTTAAGAATAAGAGAAAGTCGGGAGAAATATATTGCAAATCGGATTGACGGAAGAACGGTCAGAAATAGGGAGAATTGGCAACTCTGTTGCAATTAAATAGTAAATGCTCATAACAATTATCAGCTAGATATATTATAAATTAATTGTATGTTAATTAATTTCAACTAGGTCCACTGCTAAAAAGTGAAGTGAATAATCAACTTTATGTTTTGCTTTTAAATCGTGTAGTTTGTCTGTAGAATTATTACTTTTATTGCAGAGTTGGAAACGTAAAGAAACGAGCAATATCCTCGCTTGTCTTCGAATTCCAGATCACCCAAATGCTAGTCGGACCTGTTTCCAATTACACAAAGTAGTAAGAGGATAAAAATATCTTTCATTTTTCCTCATTTGGAAGGAATCACTTGAAAATCAATAGCTTGGGATGAAAATTCCTGGGAGGAATCTGACGAATGATTGTTCACTACACTTTAGTTCGGAGGCCACTTTTAGAATTTTTTTTAGTATTCCTTTAGAAGATGGGAAAGATGAAAAAGAAACGATACCCTCGCCAGGATTCGAAATCCGGATCATGCAATTTCTAATAGGAAGTATTTCGAATTGCACCACGAAAGCACACTGCAAGGAGGGAGAAAGAAAATACCTTGCATATTAATCAGAAATCCCTTAAATTTCGAAAGATATTCTTATTTGAAATTAAAGATGTCTTTAGGTTCCATTTTCAAGCAAAATTATTTCAATTTAAATTATATACAGTAAACTCTATCATAATACCTACTTCCTTTAGACCACACTTCTGAAAATGACTAATATTTTTGGCAACCTAAAATAAACGTCAACATCCAAAACCACCTTTCCAAAGCGACCGCCTTGAGCCACGATTGGTCATTTTTAGACAATGTTCACTGCAGATTATTCCCTTTTAGGGAAGACTGAAACTTATTCCCTTGACTGCATCTTAAAGTTGTTAAGAAATACTCCTGGGAAGAATCTGAATCTTCGGAAACTTGCTAACAAGGAAAAGGCTTCCCGAACTTATCCTCTGATTTTACTCTGGATTACAGAAATCGTGGAAAGATTGCAACAGGGACCATTCTAGACTCACATTAATTTGTTCCACTCCTCCCGGTGGATTCTGAACATCATGTTAATGAGACCCCTTCTCCAGTCTCTCGGGTTGGCTTAGAAACCTATACTAAACGATGCGTAACACAAAGCAAGTGATTATAATTAAAGCCAAGGGCAAGCCACCTTCTCGCGTTTTATATCTACAGGTTTCCACCTCAAGGGTATAATGACACGCAAAAATGTCACGACCAAAGAGTTTAGGAGACGAGATATCTTTGTATAATCCTTTACACGTGGAAAGAAATGGATTTTAAACTTTTTTTTATCAAATTAACGAGGTAATCATAAGAAAATGAAGAGAATTAACTAATATGCCAGTCCTTAAAAACCTGCAAAAGGCAAGCTGACAATTTGGAAAAAGTAAAATAATTTTAAATATTGTTTTACTTCTGATAATTCGATTTTGAATCCAAGTTGGGTAACTTCATAAGCTTAGCTTGAGGTCTAAATCATGACAGAGAAAAATTTCTAATGGATGCTTCTACACAGTGAAGGAGTTCTTAGAATATGGGAAATGCAATATAGAAGTTGCAGTGAAGCATAAGAAACATGTACAATAACACAAGAAACATTTACATATGAAACATGTAAACGAAACATGTATCCTTTTTTGAAACAATTAAGCTTCTAAAGCATTTAGTATAGAACATTATACAGGGAGTTTATAAAGTCCCGGACCCAAGTTGATGTTTAATAACTCATAAAATAATGAAGATATAAACAAACTTATGGCATTTATTGATGGAATAACTTATAAATTTTCCTTTTCAAGTTTGAATATCTTTACCTTTGTAAATATTGTCTGCGCGTGTGCATAATTTCAAATAGTTTCATTTTCCACTCTAAATATCCGTACTTTTCTAAATATCGTCTCCTTATTAATTTCATTTTTCTCTTTTTTGTTTTTGGCAACTATTGCAATGTTATGCATATGATGATCTGAAAACCCCCATGAATACTGTGAGGCACAAAAAGATTCCTCAAAGGTTAATGTGTGGTGTGGACTAATGCACGACCGAGTCATTGGGCCTTTCATTTTTACAGAAAAAACGGTCTCATCAGTCGTATACTTAGACATGTTGGAAATCTTCGTATTTCCACAACTAGAAGAGCTTCAGCCACATGCCATTTTACAACAAGATGGTGCACCACCTCATTGGGGTACCATCGTTCGTAGTTTTTTGAATGACTATTTTACAGGAAGATAGATTGGGCGAGGAGGTCCATTTCCTTGGCCACCCAGATCACCTGATATAAGGCCGCTGGACTTTTTCATTTAGGGATTTGTAAAGGACAACGTTTACAGGAGGAAAGTGTCGAACATGTATAACCTAAAAGGCAGAATTACAACTGCAATAGCCTGTGTGGATGCCGGTACCTGGCGTGAAATTTAATATCGACTTGATAGTCTCCGTGCGACGAAGGGGGCACACGTGGAAGTTCATTGACAAGGGTCATGAAACGTTTTGAGTCTATCTAACCATTTATGTTATTAGTTTTAATCTATCTTTATTATTTTATGAGTTATTAAACATCAAAATGGGTTCGAGACTTTATGAACACCCTGTATTTGAATTTATGTGTATAAATCGTCGTCGTTAGACCAGTGAGTCAGGACCACTAGCGGTCGAGCGGTAAAATTGCTTAACACTGATCGTTCCGGCCTGGGCTCGAATCCAGGTGAACTGGGTGGCTGCATGGGTGTTTTTGTGTTTTGCCTTTCTGTAACGTGTATACGAGCCAGTTTTTTTCAGAAAGTCCTCCTCGAAACCATCCATCTCTCTAGGAAGATAGCCCTAGTGTGCTTTGCCATACTAAACTAAACTAATCTCGCTTGAGTCCTTATCTATTCTTTTCGACTTTCAATATATGCTTTCAGAAACACGTTATGTGCTATCAATTAGAATCATTTGTAGCGCCTTTAGAGATGAACTAAAAGTATTACATCTGGAATTGGGGAAATGAAGCAAGGTAAGTGAAAATCTGTTTAAAACACAATATGCGAAAACCATGCTATTTCTGTGCAGCGTGACGACAAATGATATAATGTGATAAAAACGAAAATCTACAGTTATACAATTTTTTTTATAATTATCTTCTCGAAGAAAATAGTTAGGAATACGCATGAAAGCCATACAAAACCTTTTTATGCTTAAGGTATCTCTCGTATGATTTGTCGTACACGTATATAGTTCTAGGTAAGAAATGAAGAAAATAAAGTACTTTTGCAAACTATGTCACGTACGATCATTTGACATCTATTAATAAATATATATTAATATGATATTTTAATTTTAATACCAAACAAGTGCGAAGTAAATAAATTAGCGGGATGGATAGTAATGCCGTTGTAACTAAATATAATAATAATAAATTCATGTTCCTAGCAATTGTGGTACATCTGGTTAGCTAATTTGATGCCTCTCGACATTTCCTATACAGAGCACTGATTGAGAATGTGCTTGCAGACAATGTGTGCATTGTTCATCAGCCACCAACTGGCAAATACGACTGATAGCAGGCAAGTCGCTCAACAAACCCTAGGAAAATTCTTAGCCAGCTTGTATATGCATATGCGTGATATCTTGTTGCCAATGAGAACTAATTTCAACATCATCTACAGTAATACTGTCCAGACTTTAAAGTGGCTAGGGAGCCTACTGCGGTACCTTAGGGCCCACTTTTGAATCCCGGAGAGGGAGAAGGAATGTATGTTTGTAAATGTATAGCGTCTTTGCAGCATGGTAGCAATCTAAATATACAGTGGTGGCCTAAATTGTGGACACTTTTGGAAATTTTTATGTTTTTGAACTTTGTGTGCTTATAGTTACACACATTACGTTTTACAAAATGCAAACTTGTATATATCATTTTAAAGAGAATTTATTACTGAATTCAATACAAAACACAAAATTCAATTATTTGCCATACAAAAAAAGTTATATGTA